>OVAQ01001001.1:0-22161 GCA_900406345.1 Erysimum cheiri | reverse complement strand
TGTTGTTGATTTGATCTTCTGATTCTCATCCTATTCACATCATCCACCAACACCAACGCCGAGAAGAAGAAAACACCGACCGCGCTGTTTGCCACTACCCCCGACTTGTGTCGATCGACACACTCCTCTTGTGTCGATCGACACATCGTAGTCATCAGGAGTATCAAGCAAACCTTATCGACCGATGGCCGAGAAACGTTGTTATGAACCGATGTCTGCATGAAAAACGTCTTCAATTCGCCTTCATTGTCAATCCAAGTCCCAAAAAATACCAGGATCAAATATCCAAATTACATCTCCGAACCAATTGGCGGAGGGGAATGACAACTGCCGAAAACGCCACTTCATTCTTGCGCCAATAAGGATTAATTGGTTAGAGAAAGACAATGGGACGCAATCGGAGACGAAACGCCGGCAATAACACAATAGTGGACGCCGGAAAAACGCTCTACAAGAGAGAAACTCGGCATCATCATGAACCATGGAATTCATGATGGAGATGGTAACTTCCAGAAAGTGGGCCAGTAAAATTGAAACCTCCACGTCGCCGGAAAGACAAATGACCGTCACCCAGGTGACGAAGAATCGGATTCTTACGGATCTCGTCTTCGCAATCACCGTAATCATCTTGTGATTTAGAGAAACAAAAAATACAACAAAGTAAGAATAAACAGGGCCGGCCGACGCCGGAGAAGCCAGCACCGGCCGGAGATCAAAGAGATGAAGAAGGAAGTTGAAAAGTACAACCAACGTTGGAGCCGACGCCGGTCGATCGGAGGAAAACACATAGATTGTTGTTGATATCGCCCCGTTTCAGAGAGGGTTTTAGATAAAATAGTTTTATCCAAAAACTCTATATTTAATAATGTGAAATTTAGTTTTAAATTATAGTCAAATCACATATTTTTGCTAACATCTTTCACATAGTTTCATACACATGTGTTGCTTACATGCTTATGCACCATTTTCCAAGACCATCGTGATCTAAAACATTTTACACGATATTTTTGAGTCATTACGACATGTAGTTCAAAACAATACCTATATCACGGCCTTTGCCTTCAAGCATCATGTTTGGCATTTTTTACAGGCAATTAAAGTCAACAAATCCATGAAAAGTCGTCATAATCCTTAAGCCAACCTCATCAGTCATCACTTATCACATTTACCAATCATGGTCATTGGACCAGTTCATTCCACAATTTAAATCAATTTACTTAACCATTTCATGATTTCACTACCCATTCATAACTTTTCATAAACGCATAAGACATTATGCCATAGTCACAAATCAAAATCATATATACTCATTAAAAGAAAAAAAAAGTATGCATGCACAATTCATCAAAATCAAACACGCTTATAGAGTTATTATAGTCAAGAATATATACAAGCAGTGACGAACCCAGAGCAGATTTTAGTTAGGGCAACATAATATACTAATCAAAATAAAGTTTATAAATAGTCAAAAGCGTCTACAAATGTATCCTCCGTTCACTCATAACTTGAAACATTTTTATCACAGTTTTATTAGTTACATCATCAAACAAACTTGTGTAGTCGGCCAAGAAGAGAGAATGAAGAAGGGAGGAAAACTAAAAGTCAAGTTATTTAGTTTTTTTACTTTTATTCCAACAAATTTTGGATTTAATTGTTTAAATGGCCCAAAAGAATAAACTTGTAAGTAAAATTCTAAGCCAAATCGTGAGCCCAACAAAATGACCCACTAGAAAACACAATCACTTAAGCATATTTTCTGATTTTTTTCTTTAATGGGGTCTGGATAAATATTTTTGTGGGGTCATAACAATTTTTTCTAAAGAAAAAACAGAATTGTTTTTAAATTAGGTGAGGTCAGCTGACCCCACACCTCTGCACTTACATCCGTCCCTGTATACAAGTAACAATCTCTTAATAAAAAAAATATACAAGTAACAATCAACCAAGAAACCGCAAAATGTAATTCTAAAAACGTCTTAAGCAGTTAACTACGATTCAATTGTAAAACTATAAGGACAATTCGATAACATCGTGGAACCATGAGTGATAAACTCACCTTAGCCAATCTTTTCAAAGACTCTATTCCCGCTTTGCTTTTTTTCGAAAATCCAACCACCACGAATATTTTTCATTCCTCCTATACTCATGAATCAACCACCATTTCTCTCTTGAGCTATTATGACTTCTCTAAATTTTATCTCTATCTAGATATTTTTATGAGTTTTGAGACCTCAAAAACTCTTTATGTGAGATAGGAAACTTCTTACTAAGTTAATGTTTTTAAAAAAAATCATATCACTTAAATTTCATCCTCTATGATTATTTCATTTTTCTCCTAGACATCCCATAATTAAGAATTCTACAATTGCGAGAATCTATATTAAAATTTGAATCTTATTTAACTAAACTTCATATTTTTAGTTTACTACATCTTCCATAAATGGATTTCACACTCTGCAATTTATCGTGCATACAAATTATTCATGTATCTACGGATAGTCCATTTCACTTAATTAAGATCCATATTTATAGCTTAAACTGAAAAAATTAGATTATGTACATATTTTCCTCATGAGTTTCAATCCATGATATGTATGCCAATTTTTCGAGAATATCTTTTTACCTTATTCGGAGTCTGACTTATGATCTACTCTTAACGAATATTTTTAGATTTTAGATTTTGATCTATGTGAAAACTTTTTTTCTAATCTATGTGTAATTTATCATAATAATATTTTTATTAACGATTGTCTTTTAGAGGTGTTGACGACAATCGTTAAGCATGCAAAGAGAATTCTTCAAACGCATTGGTTTTTCTGAAAAAAATGTCATAGTGTAAGAAAACAAATATCGTAAAAAAATGAGAAGAATGCACTGAAATAAACCATGAAGATAATAGAGAATAGATAAAAAAAGAACTGACATTGATAGTTTCATAGTAGAGGGAAACACGTACTTAAATCTTGAAACTTGAATTAGTCTGAAAAATATAGTAGTATTTGTTTTCTTTCAAAATCAAATATTGTCATTTTTTTCTTAAAATGAAAACAATGTTTTTATATCTAACCTAGATACACAGTTGGATTAATAAATTCACTGATCCGATTATTAATTCGATTCGAGTATAAATGTATAATGCTAAAAATTTGCTGATTATAAATAAATTCAGAAAAAATCAGAAAAAATATGTCTTTGTAATACTTGTTAATAAAAAAATTTACTAAACGCTTGAATAAACTAAACGTAATAGAATAATAGTGATAAAAATAACTAGCGTTTTTCTTTAGATATACTTATATTCTCTGAGGATGTTCTACCACGTAGGATAATATTCAATCATTTTATAACATGACTATTATTTGAGATTATATTTTTAAAACATGAATTAAGGATGGATACTGATCATATGACATACGAGCAACTTCTACAGCTGTGTAACAATATTGGCTATGAAAACTCTGGTGTAAAAGCAAGCAACATAGACCATTCTCTCTCACGAGTCTCAGGAAGTGGTGGGATCAGATCGTACTTTGATGGCTTTCCAAATTTGGAAGTATGGATGATGGATGATAGCATCGAAACTGCTGTGTTACTCACCACACTTCTAACATAAAGAACCATTTTGCTTTTGTTACTCATTAAATTAGTATTATTTTTTTAAGTAAAAATTTATGCTTCACTTTTGAAAAATTAGAAAGATTAGTTTACTTGATATCAAGTAGTTGATGAGTTGATAGTATATTACATGATTCAAATATTAGGATATTATGTTAATAAATTGTACTTTAGAGATTATATATAATTGGTTTTGGGTTGTGACTATTATTTGAGATTATATTTTTAAAACATGGAACTAATTTTTTTTTACATGTATATTTTCAAATTTATAATATCTAAATGTTTATTAATCTGTTAATTCAGAGTCAATCTGATTCAGTTCGATTCGATGACCCAGAAAAATAGTTCCGTTCGCAATCCCAGTCGGATTCTAGAACATCATATGAAACAGACAAAACCGTAACCATACCATCGGATCTTACGTTTAATAAACGGTCACAGTTCACAGTTGCATTATCCTTATCCAGAATCAACAACATGGACGCCACGTGGACAATGAAACAGTAGATTCGAAACCTTCAAAATCTGAACCGTCCATTAATCAAAAAGGAATAACGAAAAGTCAAAACCACCAAAAGTCGTCTTGATCCTACGGTTAATATTCACGTATCGTGATTAGTAGTATTAACTCAATTAATTAACTTTAAAAAAATATTAAAGTCTCCAGGTTTTTTCAACTGAGTTCCGATATTCGCTGTAACAATATAGAATGGAACGAGTTGTCAAACCTACAAAAACTCAAATTTTTAAATCGTTTTGAAAAAAAAAAACAATATTTTTCGCAACAAGAAACTATTTGTTTTTCTTAAAAACTAATTATTTAACCTAGGACTTATCGTTTTTCTTCTCCACCATCCAAGATTCTCTGAGATAAGATCTGTTTTACAGTTACTACAAGTCTGCAAAATATATAGAAAAAATTGCACGATCTTTAAAGGTTTTTTAATTTATTTTTCTCACTCTGTCTCTTCTCTTTCGTTTGTGGCTCTCACGCTCTCTGGTTTAATTAAATCAACAATGAAACTATCAATGTGAGTTTGTTTTTTTTTATCAGTTCTCTATTATCTCCATATTTATCTCAGTGCATTCTTCTCATTTCTTACGATTTTTGCTTTCTTAGTCGTCTATGACATTTTTTTCAGAAAAACCAATAGGTTTGAAGAATTCTCTTGCATGCCTAACGATTGTCGTCAACACCCTAATCTCTGAAAATTTTCTCAAAGATCTGATATTTCGATTAACAAAGATTATGATTAATCCTTCTCGGATAATCATTTGCTGATACAAACTTTTTTCTCCAAGGTACTATTATTTTTCATTGATCCTCTCTCTAATCATTGGCGGATGTTTTGTTTCCATGTGAAAAAATCACTAAACCAAAACAATCATTTTTGTTCTTCAATAAAAATGTTGTTAATCATTTTCGATTTTTCAATATATTATGTTGTTTTCACATGTATAAGATCATCAACTTTGTGTTGGATTTCTTTTAAAATGTATAAGAGATGAGTAAATATAAACATGATAATTTAAAAAAATGGGAATTGTTTGTGTCTTGGGGTCAAACTGTTGTTTTGATTGTGTATAATCATGACTCAGATCTTGCTAATTGTTCTTCTTATCCATAACATTCGTTTTCTTTGTTTGACTTACAATGCAATTTTTTTTTTTGTTTGGGTATATTATGAACATGTGGTTCATGAGTGACTATCACTCTTCTACGGTTCTACCTCTTTTGGTTTCAACTTGTAGTTTTATGTAACTTTTGATGCATATCCATATAAGAGTTTGACTAAATCTTGTGGAATTAATAATGATGAAAGTTTTAATGGTTTTGCTTTGCAGAGACGTTTTTGTGATAAGAAGTTTTTAGAGATGAATTTCACAGAGTCAATGAACGTTGTGCACAACAGAATCGAACAACTTGAACCGGAGAATGCATCAAAGATCTTTGGTTATCTCTTGTTGATGCAAGAAAATGGCAATCGTGACATGATCCGTCTCGCTTTCTGTCCAGATGCTGTGATGCATTCAGTCATCAATTGTGTCAAATACGAATTAGCTAAAAATGCACATCATTACCACAGCCCTCCTTCTGATCACATTCCTACCTGTAAATTTGGATCATTCACGGGTTCATCGCCTCTCTCGGTTTCTGTTTCTCCTCCCATGAAAACCGGTTTTTGGGAGAATTCAACCGAGATTGATTCGTTGCAGAACAATGCTCAGTTCTTGAATTTTGAGGATTCACTGGCTAGCCCTGAATTCTCAACTGGTTTCTTCCCTCAAGAGCGTCAATGTTTGCCTTTGAGAACGAGCAGGAGATCCCCGAGTTTACCCGAGTTTCCGGTCAAAATCTGTCATTACTTCAGCAAAGGGTTCTGCAAACACGGCAACAACTGTAGGTACTTCCACGGGCATATTATACCGGAGAGGGAGAGTTTTGCTCAGATGTTCAATTCAAACAACAGCCTAAGTGATGAAGAGCATGTTGTTTCCCCTTTATCACTTGAGAAGCTCGAAGGAGAGATCATTGAGTTGCTCAAATCAAGAAGAGGCGCTCCAATTTCTATAGCTTCATTGCCAATGATGTACTACGAAAAATACGGTAGGACTCTTCAAGCTGAAGGATATCTCACAGAGTCACAAAGACATGGCAAAGCTGGCTATAGCCTCACCAAGCTTCTTGCTCGCTTGAAGAACACCATCCGCCTCATCGACAGGTTTGTTAGTTAATGCTCCTTCTATTTCAATCTAAGTATAGTTTCACCGCCATATTTTTTATTAACTGGTTTTTGAAGCTGTAGGCCTCATGGGCAGCATGCAGTTATATTAGCAGAAGATGCATCAAAGTTTGCGGAATACACGGGAGAGCGAAACGAACATGGAGCGATCCTTGCTGGTTCTAAACAGATCTACTTAACATTTCCAGCAGAGAGTAGTTTCACTGAACATGATGTCTCAAACTACTTCTCGAAATTCGGACATGTAGAAGATGTGAGGATACCTTGCCAACAGAAAAGAATGTTTGGATTCGTAACATTTGCTTACACAGAAACCGTTAAACTCATTCTTGCTAAAGGTAATCCTCATTTCATTTGCGGTGCTCGTGTTCTTGTCAAGCCTTACCGGGAAAAATCACGCTCTAGTCGATACCTTGACAATAATAACAAGCCTCTACACGGCATGCGATATGGCTCTCAATTCATTGACAGAGACATAGAGATGAACACATGTAAGTAATTAACAAAAAACAATTTATATATGTTAATCTTTCTTTTTAGTTGCATTGAAGTGTTTTTCTTTTGTGTTGTTCTAAGTGCCACCGCGGGTTAGTGAGAGCTCAAGACTAATGAGAGGGCCATTCCATAATGAACCTGAACAATCAGTTTCTAAGTCCTTACCTACTAATTACTCCTATTTTGGCTTCTCCTCAGATGACTTAAATCAAACATCAAATGGTAATTCTACCTTTAACTTAAACAAAATTTTCCTAGTTTCCGAAATAAGAGAATTGATTGCTTGACTTTCTTAATTTTTAGCGGAGCAAGAGGAACAAGCGGACCGGTTAAGCTATCTGCTGGACTATTTGAACACCGAAGATAATGCCATGAACATAACCACTAACTTCAGAGACAATGATCGGTATGTTTTGATACTTAAACAAACACATTTTGAGATATTGTATATTCTTGATTTAATCATAAGATGTTTAATTCTATTCAGGAGAAGTACTCATTGTGAAGCGTTGGACAGTCAAGTCCTGAATCTACCCGAGAGTCCGTTTTCTTCCCTTTCCGGGAAGGAGATTTCAACGGTTACATAGAGAGAAAGACTGATACCTAACCAGAAGGAGAGAAAAACATAGGAGAGCATAAAAGGTTAGAGGGAATCCCCAAAGATCTAATCAATCATCCGGCTAAAAGAGAGAGATTTGTTTTTTTCATTATCTTCTTTCGGTTTAGACTGATCGATGGCATGGAGACTACTTTAGGACGTTCTTTAGCAATAACACGACAAAGAAAAAGAAAAGGTGAGACAGAGAAACACACAACCAAGAGCTGTTTTGATTCAAGTTACACAATAAGAGAGTCAAACAGTTTGAGATAAAGGGGTATAATAATAATAATTTGAACGTTTATGAAAGGGTTTAATTTATCTATTTGTGTCGTCTCTTTTCAACTTTT
This sequence comes from Erysimum cheiri, assembly GCA_900406345.1. Taxonomy (NCBI): domain Eukaryota; kingdom Viridiplantae; phylum Streptophyta; class Magnoliopsida; order Brassicales; family Brassicaceae; genus Erysimum; species Erysimum cheiri. Next base: position 14,356 of record OVAQ01001001.1, on the reverse strand, counting down.
TTTTTTTATGCTGCTTGAACATATCTTACTGTACCATATATGGTGATCCCTCTAGTATTAACAAAGAAGGTTTAGTGTACATAATAATTGAAACGAATGACTATGAGAAGGATCAATTTATCTTTTTAAATGTATAAATAATTGGACAATTTTTGTGAACCATATATATAACTTCATAGAAACTAATTGTTTCAAACATGGGTCTCGCCCCGGTGATTAGTCTGGGTTTCGGTTTAAGATCACACCGGNTAAAAAAAAAAAAAAAAAAAAAAAAAATTGTTTCAAAATGTCAAAGTCACTTTGAGAACATGCACACCAGTTGAACTTAATACTAGATTGACGACAAATATTTAAACTTAAATACACTAAAAAAACAAAAGACAACGCATAAGAGTACCATTTTTTATTTAAGAGTAGTTAGTCAATTAAAAGAAAAGGTGAGAATGTGAATATGCATTCCTCAATGTCTCATCAAATTTACCGAAGACTTGGTGGTACGAAGATGAAGATTTTAAATACACTATAAAGTTCTGTTTCTTAAAAAAATAAAAAACTGGAAAAAGCAAAAACAGAGAAAGATCGAGATGGAAATACCGAAATAGTCTCCGATGCGTATGTACGGATCGAAAGCACAAGTTTCAGAAGTCGAACACGAATTAGAAATCAGCTTCTTCTTTTTTTTCTTTTGACTATAATTTTTTATAATAATCTATGGGTGAAATTAGTACTCTGTTTTCTCAAGAACACAGAGGGTTTTTCTTTTGACTCATTTCAAACACACACTCTCTCTCTCTCTCGCTCCTTCACACATAATCGCACAGATCTCTTTGAATCATCAACGTTTTCTTCCTCTCACTGGCTAAGAAACCCATTTGGACTCTCTGTCTTTCTCTCTCTCTCTCTAGCTTCCAACCTCATTCCATGGCTGAAAATGGTGATTTGATTCCACGTTTCTTTAAACTTTTTCTCTCGGAAACGGCTTCTGAATCCTTGGTAATAATCTCTTTGAACTCTCTGTCTTCTTTTTGTAGTAGTAAAAGTCTAGACTTTGAATCTCAAGTATTAGTGTGAAAGATATAATCTTTAGTAGTTAGGGAAAGATAAAATCTTAAGTAGTTAGAGAACAATCTTTGAAAATGGAAGTGATGAAAATTTCTGGATCTGTTTCTTTGCATCTCGTACACTAAAGTATAGTTCAAATCTGTCACTTCTTAACTTGAAAGAAGAGAGATTTCGATTAGTTTGATGGCATTTTTACTAGTAAAAATTGTGTTTAGTTTAAGTTATAATTCTGATGTGTGCATTTGTGTTTGGAAAATCAGGTGATTCCGTTGTCTTTCATGGAGTATCTTGATAATCCATTGCCAAAGACAGTGAAGCTCCAAGGCATTGGAGGAAGATTTTGGACAGTGAGCTTGATGAGTATACGTGAGAGTGTGTATTTTACTCATGGATGGTCAAAATTTGTAGAGGACCACAATCTGAAGAACGGAGAGTTCTTGACTTTTGTGTATGACGGTCTTCGTACCTTTGAAGTTAGTGTCTTTGATCGTTGGGGTTGTAAAGAGATCAGAGCTGAAACACAAACAATACAGCTTTCTGACTCTGATTCTCTTGAAGAAGAAGAAGAAGACGAAGACGAAGAAGAGGCTTCAATGAATGTTGATGATAATAGCTATGTTGAAGATGAAGAAATCAGCCCGAGTGTTTATCCGTTTGATGACGAAGAGACTGAAACCGATGCTGGAGGTGTGATAGTCTTTTCAAAGTATCTGAAATTGGTGAATCCAAAAAATAACTTATGAAGATTGTTTTGTTTTCAGTTGTTGCCGGGAGCTCAAACATGGAACTTATAACTAATCCACACTTTTCAGTTACCATCAAGAACAAGATTTGTGGGCTGGTAAAAAATTGACAAAAGACTTTTAAATTTTGTTTAGTGTCTATCTGATTTTTACATGTTGTGGTGGTTTTGCAGTTTATTCCAGCCAATGTGGTGAAAGACAATCACCTTACGTTTGGTGATTCTGTCAGTTACATTGATGAAGAAGGAACCTTAGTAGGGCTAAGAGGGAAATGGGCAGATGGTAGGATTTTTTTCAAAGGATGGGACAGGATTTGCAGAAGAAATAAGCTTAAAACACATCAAACTGTCCAATGCGAGCTTCTTCATGATCAAAAGCGGGTTCATTCCATCAAAGTCCATGTCATGCGTGGAGCTGCTTGAGTCTCTTACACCACCACCATCATAAAGTGATGGTCCATCACCATTATCATTAGTACTTTGACATGACTTGCTATGAATTTTGTTTGTTTAGAAGTGTTGAAATGTTAGGTCTCTTGTAGATGTTATCTGAGCGTCATCCCCAAAAATAAAAATTGTTATGAACTTATTAAACAATCAATTTCTTCTATATTGATGATATCTGTACTATTTACGTGGGCCTGACAACAAAGGCCCAAATAAAAAAAATTCTATTACCCAAAATCGTAAACCGAACCGATCGTGAAATTTCTAATCCGATTTTGGCTAAACCAAATTGACATCATCGCCGAATCTTTCACCTTCCGATTCAAAAATTTTTCTCGCACTCACTCTTCTTCGTCTTCTTCATCTTCTTCGCATAAACCCTAAACCCCTTTCTCGCTCTCTTCCTGTGTTAAAATTCTGGGAAAATGTTCTCTCCATTGACGAAGAGAGCTAAGCAAACCTCACGCATTGACAAAACTCCACGCAATCGAGTCGCTCCGCCGGATTCTCCAGTAACTCCGGCAACTCAAAATCGGAACAATTTCATCTCAGATCGTCCAGCCACTGGTACTCCTGCTCCTTGGGCTCCTCGTTTATCGGTTCTCGCTAGGTATATTATTCTCACTGTGACGAATTTTACTTACATTTCTCCTTCGATTTTGTGTATTGATTTATCTGTTCATCGTCGTTAGAGTTTCTCCTGGAAACAATGGTGAACAAGGAGAGGATTCAGATCAATTAAAGCCTGTATTCGTTGGAGAGTTTCCTCAATTGTTGCGAGATGAACAAAGTTATCCTGGTTAGTATTCTTTGCATTAGATTGGAAGTAGACGAGTTTCTTGGAGAAATGTACTTAGTTTTGTGCTTAATTCTTCTTCTCCAGGTGATGCTTATGTATCCGGTGGAATGGATAAAGAAACCTGTCTTTCTTGGTTTATTACTGGAAGTAAAGTTTTTGTGTGGAGTCACTTGACGACTTCACCGTCGAGAAAATGTGTTGTTCTTGAACTTCCTGTTGGTGTTTTGGCTAATGAAGAGTCTGGTAGTGGTTTACAAGATGGTAAAAGCTGGTTAGTTAGTGTTGTGTCTTGGGATACTTCTGTTGGTGCAGCAAGTAGGGCTGCTCGATCTCGTAGTCCTGTTGGTATTGTCATGTGTAATAGGAAAACTCGAGCTGTTGTATACTGGTCAGATATCTTTTCTGGTCAGGAAGCTACCCCTGTTATTAACCTTGGGTCGTCTGATGAAAGTGTTGCTTATAGTTCACCTACAGGCAGGAAAAGTTCATCATTCAGAAAGCGACAAAGCAATGGGATTAGAAGTAGTAGAGCAGGATATAGTGATCTCAATTCTTTGATTACTACTGCAGTTGCTACGGCCGAGCGCCTTTGTATTGCTATTGCTTGCAGTTCTAATGGCGAGCTATGGCAATTTACATGTAGCCCTACAGCTGTTAAAAGTAATCAAGTACAGTTGAACGTCAGCTCTTCATCCGTAAGTGAGGGGTATCCAAGGTCCTTGATCTGGCGTTTTTCACAGGGATTGGCAAGAGAGTCGTGTTGGGAATTTTTTATGTTGACAGATTGTGACATACATTGTTTTACTATTGAACCTTATCCTGATCTGACTGTTTCAAAAGTCTGGCAACATGAGATTGTTGGCACTGATGGTGATTCAGGTATCAAGAAAGATATAGCAAGCCAAAAGCAAATTTGGCCTCTAGATTTGCAGGTGGATGATCAGGGTAAAGCGATTACAGTTCTTGTTGCCACTATCTGCATGGACCGCGCCAGCAGTTCAAGCTATACACAATATTCGCTTTTAACCTTGCAACATAAATCTGAGATGAGATTTGCAGATGGGAGAGAGGAAAAGGTTTTGGAGAAACAAGCTCCAATCCAAGTCATAATCCCAAAAGCAAAAGTGGAGGATAAAGACTTCTTATTCTCTATGAAACTCAGAGTTGGTGGTAGACCCCCAGGGTCAGCTATAATTCTTTCAGGTGATGGAACAGCCACAGTTTGCTACTGTCATGGAAGTTCTACCCGACTCTATAAGTTTGATTTACCTTATGATGCTGGCAAGGTCTTAGATGCTTCAGTTCTTTCCTCAACTGATGAACATGAATATGGTGCATGGACTGTGCTGACTGAGAAAGCAGGAGTGTGGGCAATACCAGAGAAAGCAGTTGTCCTTGGTGGAGTCGAACCTCCAGAGAGAAGTTTGTCACGCAAAAATAGCTCCAATGAGAGGTCTACACGAGATGAGACAAGGATAACCCCATATGGCGTTGATAGAATCGCCGCAAGGAAGAATTCTGACATACGGAATAGTGGAGACAAAGAAAACCCTAAAATGGGAATTACTCGTCAAACTGCCCGTGATGAAGAATCAGAAGCTTTGCTTGGTCAGCTCTTTGAGGATTTTCTGTTATCTGGGAAAGTTGATGGATCCTTGGAGAAGCTTAGTCAATCTGGTGCATTTGATAGAGATGGGGAGACCGATGTTTTTGCTCGCAAAAGCAAATCTATAGTTGACACGTTAGCTAAGCATTGGACAACAACTAGAGGGGCTGAGATAGTAGCTATGACTGTTATATCTGCACAATTGGTAGAGAAACAACAGAAGCATGAGAAATTTCTGCACTTTCTTGCTCTATCCAAATGCCATGAGGAGCTGTGTTCTAAACAGAGTACTCACTTTTATCTCTCACTGTTTTTTTCTCCTTTACTGTTGTATGATTCTAGTTCGTTATTGCACACATGATCAAACACAGAATTTCTAATGCTTGAAGATGAATTTCTACATTATAAGTTATTTCTTCCCCAATACTAGATGGTACTTCATGAATGTTAAATTATTCTGGTTGTCATAAAAATTGACCGCTGAGCTAATTCATCTCTTTTATGGCAGGACATTCTATGCAAATAATTCTGGAACATGGTGAAAAACTTGCCGCAATGATTCAACTCCGGGAACTGCAAAGTTTGATTAACCAGAACCGCTCAGCCAGATTTGGCTCTCCACATGCTGGCTCAGAGGATCAAGTATCATGTGCCCTTTGGGATCTAATTCAATTTGTTGGGGAGAGAGCCCGGCGAAATACAGTTCTTTTGATGGACAGAGATAATGCTGAAGTTTTCTACAGCAAGGTATCTGAACTTGAGGAAGTGTTTTATTGTCTGAACAGGCAACTGGAATATATAATCAGAGCGGACCAACCACTGGGAACTCAAGTGCAGAGAGCCTGCGAACTCTCAAACGCATGTGTTACAATTCTTCAGACTGCCTTAGATTACAAAAATGAGCATCAAATGTGGTATCCACCACTTGAAGGTTTAATACCTTGGCACTCTCAGGCTGTTGTATGTAATGGACTGTGGTGCATAGGGTCCTTCATGCTTCATCTGTTAACTGAGGCATCTAGGATTGATATCTCTGCTAAATCAGATATATACGTGCATCTCGAAGTGCTTACTGAAGTTTTACTTGAGACTTGTGCCGGTTCTACCACTGCTAAATTGGAGCGAGAAGAAGAGAACAAAGGTTCACTTAATGAGTACTGGACTCGGCGGGATACCATTTTCGAATCTCTTTATCAACAAGCTAAGGAGTTTATGGAGGCAGATTTCCAGGTTAGGACTTCTTCGCATGCAGTGCACTGCATATAATTTTTTTGTTCAATCTCACCATAAACTGGCTTTGTATCTGTAGGGCATCAGAGAAAGAACTGAAAGGACGGATGAAGATATCTTCAGAAACCGTTGTTCAAATTTGCTTTCCATTGCAAAGCGACATGCAGGCTATAAAATTATGTGGAAGATATGTTATGATCTTAATGATACAGGACTGCTCAGAAACTTAATGGTATGAGCTCAGGCTTCCTCTTTCCCTGTTGCTTGAGTAATTTCAAGAGCTTTAGTTTTCTTGTGGTTTTCTTGCTCAAATGTCTCAGGTTTTCAAATATACTCTTGAGATTGCGTGGTAGACAATTTGTTTAGCGATAAAATCAATCATACCGTCCTTTACCTTGTCTTACTTCATTTCTATGTTCCTGCTTAGTTAATACCTTTAATTCATGTGCAGCACGAGGGTGTGGGACCTCAGGGAGGGTTCAGTTACTTTGTGTTCCAGCAACTCTATGATATGAAACAGTTCTCTAAGCTTCTACGGCTTGGAGAAGAATTCCAGGACGAGCTACTGATATTTCTAAAGCGCCATTCTGATCTGCTGTGGCTTCATCAGGTGTTTCTTCATCAATTCTCATCTGCTTCTGATACTCTTCATACATTGGCTCTAGCACAAGATGAAGAGTCTATGACAACTACTGAAGAAAGAATGGTTCCAGAACCTGAAGATACACAACCAACATTCGCAGACCGCAAGCGGTTTCTGAACCTTTCAAAGATAGCCTATGTGGCAGGTATAATAGTGTGTATTTTCTTTGGGTGGCATATCCATTCCACATGTTATTTTTTATCTTTTGTCTTTCTTTCTGAAATTCATGATAATTATCACATTGCAGATAAGGATGCTGATTCCGAATCGAAAGTGAAGCGCATTGAAGCTGATCTCAAGTTACTGAAGCTGCAGGTAGATTCTCAGCTGTGTTAAATTTGTCTCCTGTATAACATGATGGTAGTAAACTCAGCTATGTAAATACTCTCTATAACTGGTGGGTGAAACTGCAATATCTGGCAGGAAGAAATAACAAAAGCTCTGCCAAATGAAGAAGCTAGAAACAGGCTGTTCCGACCAGAGGAGCTCATTGAAATTTGTCTCGGTATCCAGGGCCGATGGACAGCTATAAAGGCTTTTGAGGTGTTTGCATGGACAAGCTGTTCATTCCGTGAGAATCATAGGAGTCTTTTAGAAGAATGCTGGAGAAATGCCGCGGATCAAGACGACTGGGACAGGCTCCATCAAGCCTCTACTAATGAAGGCTGGAGCGACAAAGAAACATTACAGAATCTAAGGAACACGGCGCTTTTCCAAGCTTCTAAAAGGTGTAACGGACCAACCCGAGTCAACACTTATGATGGAGATTTTGCACATGTCCTTCCCCTGAGAAGAGAGAACCCTGATGATTCAACTTCTTCCGTAGAGGATGTGTTGATGAGTCACAAAGATTTCGCTGAGGCGGGGAAACTAATGCTAACTGCAATCATGCTGGGTTGTGTAGAAGAAGAGGGGAATGTAGCAGATGAGCTCTCATCTCCAATGGAGTAATTAAATTTTCTTTTAAGTAAAAGTGACAATGTAAATGATTTTTGAGTTGAAGTGATTACATTGCACCTTGTTTTTATAAGTTACTTATTGAACTGAGATGTTTGTAAGATTTTGAATTTTCCTCTTTATGATGTATCGAATCCACCAAAATGAAACCTTGTTTGATAAATGAACATGTCACATGTGGCATGTCCTCGGGCAATGATAAATCCGTTCAAACAATGTTTTATAAACCTGAACTAACCAATTAGGCCAAACCAGTCCAATCACAACACATAATAAGGTCCGGTCTAGGTTATTTGAAAACCAATTTGTACCAAACCAAATAGATAACCGTTAACTGTTTCAATTCTCAAAAGTCAAAACCAATTGAACGACTTTGTGGCTTAGAAAGTTTTGGAGTTAATTTGATAAATGACAATATTACGAAAATGAAAAAATTGGAGTAGTTGCTATTAAGACATAACAAAAGGGTACTGATATTGGTAATCTAAAAACCGAAACCAAATCCGAATTGAAATTTTATAAATCAAACCCGGATTCGGTCTGAAATTGTACCAAACCAATCCATAATATATCAACATTTGTTTAGTAATTGTTTTTTAAATAGACCCCAAAAAAAATTGAATAGCCGAACCAAAACATAAATTATTAAATTATGTTAAAACCAATACTAACCACGGTTTGAAATAAAAGATAAAAGAAACACAATCCAAGATATGAGCTAGATATCATCATCACAAAGAATCCAATAAAAACCAGTGTGGAATACTATATCCTCTCATTTGAACACACAAGATCTTCCACTGCCAGGTGGCACCACCACAGCCACTACCAATCTCCTCTTAGGACCAACGAAATCTCAAAAATCTCAATTAAACTCTTTCAACCAATCAGAACTCACTTACGTGTACATCTGATAATCCCCAAACATGAACACCTTCTCTGTTATAAAACCCAATTTGGTTTCACCAATTCATCTCAACTCACACTCTTCAATCTTATCCTTTCATTGTAGTTAAGAAAAGATTACGATAATGGCCACATCAGCTATCCAGCAATCCTCTTTCGCCGGCCAAACGGCCCTCAAGCCCTCCAACGACCTCCTCCGCAAGCTTGGTGTCTCTGGAGGTGGCCGTGTGACCATGCGTCGTACCGTCAAGTCTACTCCACAATCCATCTGGTACCAAATTCATTCTCTCTTCCTCCTATATGTCTTAAGTTTTTTAGATCTGTCTAATCACCAAACACAATCTGATGTTGTAACAGGTACGGACCAGACCGTCCCAAGTACTTGGGACCATTCTCGGAGAACACACCGTCCTACTTAACCGGAGAATACCCAGGAGACTACGGCTGGGACACCGCTGGACTCTCGGCTGACCCGGAGACATTCGCTAAGAACCGTGAGCTTGAAGTAATCCACAGCAGATGGGCAATGTTGGGAGCTCTCGGTTGCACATTCCCTGAGATCCTCTCCAAGAACGGTGTTAAATTCGGAGAAGCCGTGTGGTTCAAGGCAGGTTCTCAGATCTTTTCAGAAGGAGGTCTTGATTACCTTGGAAACCCTAACTTGATCCACGCGCAAAGCATCTTAGCCATCTGGGCTTGTCAAGTTGTGCTCATGGGCTTCATTGAAGGTTACAGAATCGGAGGTGGACCACTCGGAGAAGGGCTTGACCCGCTTTACCCTGGAGGTGCGTTCGACCCATTGAACTTGGCAGAGGATCCAGAGGCCTTCTCCGAGCTTAAGGTGAAGGAGCTCAAGAACGGTCGTCTTGCAATGTTCTCCATGTTTGGATTCTTTGTTCAAGCCATTGTCACTGGTAAAGGTCCCATTGAGAACTTGTTTGATCACTTGGCTGATCCTGTGGCTAACAACGCCTGGTCTTACGCTACTAACTTTGTCCCCGGAAAGTAAATTTCTTATGGATTTGCTTCATAATCTCTCTATTTTGTAACCTCGTGAATGTATTATTGGTGTTTTATGTGAATTTGGAACTTAATGATGTTTCTTTTGTGGGGACTTGTTTTTTTTTGATTGATTGCACATTTTGGCAAGTGCCAAAATCACATGACAGGTTCATATAAGCCGAATATCTTAGTAGAATTATCTGGACCATAAAAAACCAATGTGCGAATGAGTGGTTAACAAAATTTTTGTAAAAGAAATACATCTAGAATCGATTAAATCAAAGGGAAAAAAAATCATAGGAAATAAATCATTGTCTTAATATAATTGCAAATTCAACATTTCAAACCGTGAACAATTACATTTTGTTATAAAGTTAGCTAAAAGCATTTTGAGCTTCTGATGGAAATTGTATAGTGAAACTTGAATATGAATTCTTCTAATTTTTTTTTCTATAACCTTTTTATAAATCTTTATCCTTCAATTATCACATTTATGAACTCGTTTACAAACTTTTTATGGTATCTAAAGTCATATAAAAAATGAACTTGGCATATGGAAGTCAAAACCCTTTTTGACAACTAAAGATTCTCCATTAAATAACACTATTGAGTACAAAGCTACATCGGAGGAATCGAACCTACAACTAAACTTTGTGTAGTATAAATGAATCTTATAGAAGTCTTACCCAATTAGACCTGAAGAGTGATATAGATAATCTTGAAGTTGCTCATATTTTTTTCCCCCGATAAACAAAATGCAGCATAAAGAAAAATAATTCCAAAAACATAAAATTCTCAAAGCAAAAATCAAAATACATGTACCAAGACCTTCAGGTTGAAATTAAAGAATATCAATATTAAACAAGAGCAAAATTAGGTCTCCATGGTCTTGCTACTTGCTACACTCATCGACTTTCAATACCACGAGTCTGATCAGAAATACACCTAAGTTGCGAAAGCCTAAGTTCAATTTTCTCCAACTCTAGTGCTATATCATTAGAATTCTTATTCTTCACTAGAGGCTCTGTGATCTTATTCACATCTTCTCGCAAGAAGCAATGCCTCAACAATGTAAAAGCGTTTTTTCTCTTGTCAGTCTCCGCCGCAAAGCAAGTCATCACAAAGAGTTTTGCGTCACAAGGAATTTCACTCGGAATCAATGGCATGTAACCCTTCTTGAGATCTACCAAGTCATAGTTTTTATCCCACCATGGTCTCTTTCCAGTGTACATCTCCAACACAACACATCCTAACGACCATAAATCCAAACCTCTCCTTGTCTCGCCTTGAGAAATCGATTCGGGCGACATATATATAGGTGTTCCCACAAACGGGTACTGATGAGTCCACCAGTTACTATCACCCTCTCTTTTGGACAACCCAAAATCAGAAATCTTTAATTCGAAACTCGCGAAAACGAGTATGTTTTCGGGCTTGAGATCACAATGAACATAGCCGTGTCCGTGAATTGTGGCTAACCCCTCGAGAATCATACGCGTAAACCTTCTCATCAAAGGATCAGGCAATTTCTTGTCTTTGAATCTGTCCATAAAATTTCTCAAGCTTCCTCCAGATGCGTACTCCATGGGAATCTTGAACTCTACGTCACCTTCTTTGTTGACTCTCTCTTGCACTTTAGTCCCATAGCATTGGACGATTCTTGAACAGCCTTTGAATTCAGACAGGATTTCAAACTCTTTGTAGAGAGTCTCGGCGTGATTTACGTTGGAGGTTTTCACGGCGACGTAAAGCGTTTCACCGTCGCGTCGTCCCTTGCACTTGATGAGACTCACCGAACCGGACGAACCTTTTCCCAGACAGTTGTTGAGTTCTAACTCTGCACCTACCTTTGCAATAGAAAGATCAATTCTCATAATTACTTCGGCACCAAATTTAGCAAAACCCTAGGTGAAAGTGAAACCTGAGAATTCGCAAAAATATATGAAGTCTCTTAGCTAATATATATTAATTAATATACACAAAAAAAAATAAAAAAAAATAGCAAGATTAAAGTTGATCAATTGTGATTTGTTCTGAAAAATATACAATTTTGGTCGCTCCAGGGCTTGTGTTTTCTTGGGTTATCCGGCTGGCATCAAAGGGTATAAATTGTTGGATTTAGAGAGTAACAAAGTTTTTATATCCAGACATGTTATTTTCCATGAAGAAGTGTTCCCTTTGGTTAACACGAGTGCACCAGAGGCTGTTTTGGATTCTTTTACACCGATGGGTTCTGAGTCCTCAGGTAATGACACTTCATCTCATAATCTTTCTACTCCATCTCTACCACCAGAAATTTCTTCTCGAATACGCAAAACTCCTGCTCACTTAAAGGATTATCATTGCTATTCTACACAAAACTCTACTAATCATCCTATTTCAGATTCTCTTTCTTACTCTAAAATTTCGCCATCCCATCTTGCTTATATCAATAGCATTACACAAATACCTATTCCTAATTCTTACTTTGAGGCTCAGAAATTTAAGGAATGGTGTGAAGCAGTTGATAAGGAAATTGGGGCTATGGAATCTACTCAGACATGGGAAGTAACTTCTTTACCACCAGGGAAGAAGGCTGTTGGATGTAAGTGGGTTTTTACTCTGAAATTTCATGTTGATGGCAGTCTTGAGAGGTATAAAGCAAGATTAGTTGCCAAAGGGTACACTCAGAAGGAAGGTTTGGATTATACAGATACTTTTTCACCAGTTGCAAAAATGGCAACAGTGAAACTATTGTTGAAAGTTTCTGCTTCTAAGAACTGGTCTCTTACTCAGCTGGATATTTCTAATGCCTTCCTCAATGGCGAGTTAGAAGAGGAGATTTTTATGAAGTTGCCAGAGGGATATGCTGCAAGAAAGGGGGACTCTTTGCCTCAAAATGTTGTTTGTCGCCTCAAGAGATCCATTTATGGCCTTAAGCAGGCTTCTAGACAATGGTTCAAGAAGTTTTCTGGTTGTTTGTTGAGTTTTGGTTTTAATAAGGCTCATGGTGATCATACAATGTTTGTTAAGAGCACAGATGGTGATTTCCTGGTAGTGCTTGTATATGTTGATGACATAGTCATTGCTAGTACCAGTGATGATGCGGCTGCTCAGTTAACTCGGGACTTGGCAGGTTGCTTCAAGCTTCGAGATCTTGGTCCCTTGAAATATTTCTTGGGTTTAGAAATTGCTAGAAATACTGAAGGCATTTCTTTATGCCAGAGAAAATATGCATTGGAACTACTTAGTTCTACTGGTACATTGGGTTGTCAGCCATCATCAGTCCCAATGGTCCCAAACTTGAAGTTGTCCAAGGAAGATGGTGATCTTATTGCTGACAGAGAATTGTATAGACGCATTGTGGGGAAGTTGATGTATCTCACCATCACTCGTCCTGATATCACCTTTGCTGTAAACAAGCTCTGTCAATTCTCTTCAGCTCCACGCACATCTCATCTTGCTGCGGTTTACAGAGTCTTACAATATATTAAAGGCACTTTTGGACAAGGGTTGTTCTACTCTGCTTCTGAGGATTTGCATCTCACCGGTTTTGTTGACTCAGATTGGGCAGCTTGTCCAGATAGCAGGCGTTCCACCACTGGTTTCAGCATGTTTCTTGGTTCTTCTCTGATTTCATGGCGTTCCAAGAAGCAACCTACTGTTTCCATGTCTTCCGCAGAGGCAGAGTATCGTGCTCTTGCTTTAGCTTCTTGTGAAATGGTTTGGCTGCACACTTTACTTACAGAGTTGAGAGTTGCTTCTCCCAAGGTTCCAGTTCTCTTCTCTGATAGTACAACAACAATATACATTGCCACCAATCTTGTGTTTCATGAACGTACGAAACACATAAAATTGGATTGTCACACAGTTCGTGAGAAATTGGATCAAGGTGTTCTCAAGACACTTCATGTCAGAACTGAGGATCAGGTGGCTGATATACTCACTAAACCGCTGTTCCCTCATCAATTTGAGCATCTAAAATCCAAGATGAGCTTGATTAACATACACAGCTCATTTTGAGGGGAACTATTGAGTATGTATACCGGTTTTGGGTCAACCGGGTTCTAATTAATTGTACATAATTGATTTCGGTTTAGTGTAAGTCTAGTAATCCAATTGTATATAACCAGAGCAACGTCTCTATTGAGCAATAACATGAGATATTTTCTCTCAACATTTCTTCTTCATCGCTTTCTCGTGATAGTTCTAACTCGGCCCCCACCTTTGCAACAGAAAGATCAATTCTCATAATTACTTCGGCCTCAAGCTTAGCAAAACCCTAGGTGAAAGTGAAATCCGAGAGTTTCCTAAAATTTTTGGGAAAATCTTAGCTAATATATCAATCAATTAATTAACCACTACAAGGTGGTCGAGTGGCGAACGAGTTTCGGGTTGAGGAGGTAATTCCAATAAGCCCGGGTTCGATTCCCATCCGATGCATACTAGTGGCCACCGGGGGATTAAACTTTGGGCATCGCCGGCGACTGAGGAACTACTCTTGCCAACCTTCGGGCCGCACGAAGTGGGCTAGTCTGGGCCCATTGGGTATGGGATACCTCAGTATAATACAAAAAAAAAAAATATATATCAATTAATTATTTAACAAAAATAAAACAATAGAGTATATCAATTAATTTACACCAGAAAAGGAAAGAAAAAAAGATGGAAACAGAACCGGATTTTTTTTAGGTTAAATTAAAAGAAAAAAGAGATGAAATCGTAGACAAGCGTTTAAACCATTGTAAATTAACCGGATCATTAAAGAACGGGCACCGGTTTGAAGTTTGAACTAAACTAAAACTGAATTTTTTTTTTGCTCAACAAACCAAAACTGGTTAAAACTCTGTTTTCGTTGAAAGGAACCTATAAAAGTATAATTAGTTAGCCTTGAAATAGAGTATGAGAAGACTAGCGAGAACAGAGAGAACATGAGGGCAGGTCTTTAATCGCCCATACACAGAGGCTGGTCTCATCGTCTGC
>OVAQ01001000.1:0-22168 GCA_900406345.1 Erysimum cheiri | reverse complement strand
AAATAAAACGCCATAGAGCAAATCAAAAGGATACTGCACCAATGTAGGGAAAAGCCAATTTCTAATACACAANCATAGAGCAAATCAAAAGGATACTGCACCAATGTAGGGAAAAGCCAATTTCTAATACACAAAAAAGAGAGTAAAACCAAAAATTTACCCCATCGATTGCACAGAATTTAGGGTAGATAACGAACCTCTGGAAAAAAAACCAAGCAAGGCGTTCCTTCACCGAGAGGAAGCCGATCAGAAAAGACTGATGGGACCTAATGGATCGAATCGAGGCGAAATTGCCGATCAACATATCAGAGAGGAAGATACTAGCACGGAATAGCAGCGAAGATCGAAGCGGAGAAACCCTAGCAATCGCGATGAAGCGATATTTGGGGGAGAAAAAAAGAAGAAGCTAAAACCCGATTTTCCAACAAAGAAAAGAATATTTCATTATCCAAAAAAAACCCAATCACAGCGTGCCACGTCATAATAACACCGAGCCACAACGAGTCTTGCGGAAGACTCGAGATACGTATCCGACAGCACTGTTTCAATTTTTTCCTAATATTTTAATACTCTAACATCTTTAAGCATACGCCGTTAAAGATGCTCTTATGTGCTCTCATAAACCGTCAAAGGCATAAACTACAGCTCCCATTCCATAAGCTAATAAATATGGAGTTTGGTTTGTAATTCGTTGCGGGGATCTTCTTCGCATAGGATTGTGAGTATTATTAATATGGTTATTAGAAACTCTCTCTCTAGTCATATGCTAACTCCTCTTATGTAAACGGTATGTCAATGTCTTAAACGCCAATTTTAGCTTCAGGTATAGCTGGCGTTACATCACAAGTCATTACTTTCATCCCAAAACCTTATTTTATTTATTTTTCATCCCAAAACTTCATTGGATTATATACAGAGCCGGCTGAGCAATTAGTTTGAAACATTTGAATGGGACCTCCATTTCTTAAGAGCCCCACTTAATTTTTTTAGTTACATATAATGTATAGATATTATTGTTAATGTAAAAAAATGGGTAAATTTAGTAGATATTATGGATTCAAAATTATTTTGTGGGTCCAAAATCTTTATAATTATTATATAAAATTTAATGTTAAAATAAAAAGGAAAAAAAAAAAATATCTTTCTCTATAAGCCGATTTTTCATTGTTCCTTTTTATTTTATCGAAGAAGAACATAAAACTTTTTATTCAAAACATATTTTGAAAAATCTTTTAATGTTATTTTTAAATAAAAAAATCGTATGGAGCCCCGAATTTCTTTGGTCCGGCTCTGATTATATAGGAGTAGTAATTAGTACACAATATTTGCGTTTGTTTAATAGTTTAACAAAATACGGTTGATGATCAAATATTAATTCTTCAGCGATTTAAATCGGCAAAAGAAAGTTTTATCGTGAAACGATTTCGGGTTGAAGATCGCAAATAAACCCAAGGCAAATAACCAATAAATGTAAACCGGACGCATAAACTGTATGTAAAACCTTAAAATGGTTTTCAAATGAAAACCAATACAGTGTAAATATCTGTAAACCGACCATAGAACCAATAAATGTAAACCGGGCGTATAATCTGGTTTCTCCCAGACCGCTGTAACCATTTGAATAACTTTTTTAATACGACAACCGCGTTTTACCAATAAACGACTTTTCCTCGCAATTTATTCCACCTTTGTATTTTTTTTAATTCGGTTTTCCTCGAAGGAGCATCGATTTATCATAATTCATAAAGAGCTTTTAATAAGAGAGGAAAAAAAAACAGAAAAATTCTTTGCTTTACAACAAAGGCACAAAGGCTAATTCGGAGCTCTCCTCCTCCACATCTTCTTCTCCGCAAACAACGAACAAACAAACAAAAGGGAAATTTTCCAGAAAATCAGATAATTCTTTCATCAAAGTTATCTTCTTTGATTATAGGTGAGAATTCATCAGCTCAAAAAAACGCAGTGTCGATCGTTTACGACTCAAATCAGAGAAGCTGATTCTTTTCCGATCGTTTTTTTTTCGTGCAGACGTTGAGGATATTACCAATTTTTCCATTTCTTCCTTCCGATCGGTGAGGCGATTGTTTTTTTTTTTTTTTCTATTTCAATTTCTTTCTTTTTTTTATTCGTCTATTTGTTTGAATTTTGATCCATAGGGTTTTGATTAGGTTTTTGCATCCCCCAAATTAGCCGTCGAGAGGGTGTTTCTTTGATCTGGGTTCGATGGCGGGATTAGAGAAAAACGCTGATTTCTCCGGGAAGCCGAAATCGGCTACATCGTCGTCGTTTTTCAACAGGTCGCTTACAATTCACGGGAGGACAGTGGTGGATTCGAGCCCCAAATCTCACAATCTCAATCCCTCGCTGAATCGTACGACCTCCATTACCAAATTCTACACCCCCGTGGAATCAGTGGGGAGTTCTCTTAAAGGAAAGGTGAAGAACCTCTGCAGATTATTTGAGAGTTCCAAACCCGTGAAACCAGCTTCACCTGAGATTCCTCAGAAGCAGAAATCAGGGAAATCGCTTTTACCTGAATCACGGATATCGCCTTTTTCGAGCTTAAACAACTCGGTCATCCGTCTTCCCGGGACAGAGGACCGGATTGTGGTGTATTTTACTAGCTTGAGAGGGATTAGGAGGACATATGAGGATTGTTATGCTGTGAGAATGATATTTAGAGGGTTTCGTGTTTGGATTGATGAGCGTGATGTCTCCATGGATATAGCTTACAGGAGAGAGTTGCAGATTGCAATGGGAGACAAGACTGTGACTTTGCCTCAAGTTTTCATTATGGGAAAGTATGTGGGTGGTGCTGATGTGATCAAGAGTTTGTTCGAGATTGGCGAGCTCGCCAAGATCCTCAAAGAGTTCCCAATGAGACAGCCAGGGTTTGTGTGTCATTGTTGTGGAGACATCAGATTCGTTCCGTGTTCGAATTGTAGTGGGAGCAAGAAACTGTTTGATGAGGATGAAGATAGACTCAAGAGATGTCCGGACTGCAATGAGAATGGATTGATACGTTGTCCCGATTGCTCATCTTGAGAGATATCAACCTGAAAAACTTAAAAAAAAAAAAAAAAGAGGTAGTTATTTCTCTTCTGATATTTCCATTGTTGTGTTAGTAGAACAGTGAATGATGCTACAAGTATCCGAAAATCTCTTTTGGATCAGTAGCCTTTCACTTTGGGTTTTTAAGGTTTGCGATCAACGGTAATGGGAATGCTGATGATCGTGGATTTAGTTATGTATGTTTGCTACTAAGGGCTAATGTAATTGTGTTGTCAAAATGTCTGAAACGGGTAGTAAGCATTTTGACTCTTGTGTGTCAATGTTGTGAAAGACAACTGTGTTCTTATGCAATCTATTTGATTGTAAATATTTAGTGTGTTTATCGGTATTATGTTGTTTACGACAGTAACTGGGTTCTTACTCACGTGATCGTCTTTTTATGACAACTCGGTGAGAAGTATTCTACCAGCATTATAATCATCTCTCGATCTTGTTTGCTAACTCTCGATTCTCGATCAAGGGCTCTCAAACTCAAATAATTGGTGGTTGAAACATAACACATGAGACTTTAAAATTTATCTCTGCCTTGACAATTTTTAAAATTTGTTTCCGTACGCATTCACGGTTATGTTGGTGACAAGTCTAGAAAACAGTGGTCATACTTCTTTTTCACATTAATAAACCTCTCTTTTATAAATGGTGATGTGTTTTGACTAAAAAAAACAAAAAATGGTGATGTGCAAGACGATGCAAAATTACGTATTGGGTGATCATGATCTCAAAATTAACCTCTATTTCCAGCAAAATCATTCCCCCAAAAGAAAACTATTTCATCACTCATAATATGGTCCATCGGCTTATTGGCCGACACAAGAAGTTGGAGCCAATCCGATGACTTTGGAGGAATGATAGAATCAGGCGTGGTAATTAAAAGAGAACACTTGCTTCACCATTATATAGGTTACTTGATTTTTTTTTACGAGAACTGAGGAAAAAGGAAACTAGGTCGAACTCCTTTTAAAATGTCAGAGCGTTCTTCCTTTTAACATGTCAGAGCGTTCTTAGGCGTACACTGATAGTCTGATACATTCTCATTTCTCAAGGCGTACACAGTTACAATGATTCATTCTCCTATAGTCCAAGACTAGATTTTTGCAATCAGAAGCAAAGTCCACTATTGAAAAGCCCAATTTTACTAATGATGAGAGAGCCCATCTAAAAACTCAATTTTAAAAAGCCCAATCTTCTTTTGTCTGGTATCAATTATCATCATCATAGTTCATCATCACAATCACAATTACAATCATAATCATCATCGTGCCACCATAATCATAATGAATATTTATGATTATGATGGTGATGATGATGATAGATGACGATTGTCAATGGATTAGTTTTGTATTTGGCCATTATTAATCTTTTATTCAGTTCTCCTTATATACTGTATAAATACAATAATTACATTAAAGTAAAGAAATACAGAAAATATCAGTTACTTGGCCTAGTTGTATTTTGCTTTCGGCACGAGGAAATCCTTTTGAGTTTTGCAATTTTCCTTCTTTTATGGTATAGTCACAGTTGACGGTTATAGATTGTTTTTCACGCAACGCTTTCACTTTAATTAAAAGGTTACTTGAATAGTTGAACTACTTGTGGTAGCTTCCTCACTCACGCATCCACCTCTCACCGGTGACTAACTTTTGAATGCCCAAATTGAATTGTTCTAAATGTAAAATGATAAGCGATCACGTAATTTCTACAATGTGTCACATTTATCTGAAGAAAACATGTCAAGTATAATCAAACGACAAGTGCATATTTCATACGAGTAAATTTAACGTTTAGGTTAAAACCAAAAAAAATTAAAAAATTAACGCTTAATTAGTTGATTCCGCATATGTTTTGTATGGTACTAAACGATTGGTGAAAAAGACCAATGGATCCTGGTACCTGAACAAGGAAGTGACACTTGTTTCCTACCTTTAGGGAGGCGACAATGTTACACATGAACCACTTATACCGGATTTGGCGCAAAGTCTATCGTTTTTCGGTTTTCTAGCGTTTGGAATCCAAAACTCGGTCGACTTTGTCTTACACTCTTACCTAATACGAATATGTTTGACGCGGCATTTATGTCCTAATTGGTAAGCCAAATATTATCGATCTCCAACAAATTAATTTTTATAAAGTTATGGTTTAAATTTGATATCAAATTATTATAAGATTATATTTAGAGTTAAAATTTAAAAAGTGTAATTCATATTTTATAAGTGTTAATGTGCACTAATATAAATTAATAACTCAACTGTAGTAAAATGTTAAATTTTAAAAGTTAACTCTAGAATTTCATATTTAAGGAAAAGTGAAAACAATTTAAAAACAAAAGTTTATAAAATCGTAGTTTTTTTTCATAGAGCTTATTTCTATTTTTTCTAGTGATTTCTCTTTTAATAACCCATAGATCTGCTTTCCATAACACTCAAGATCTGAAGTTCTGTATTATTCCGGATACATATAAACACACGACAGTATAACTTTTTCAGGAATTTAACTGGAGATGAACTCCAAGTTGACATGTCGAGTAAGTTTTATTTCAACCACCTCAACGGATATACGGCCTTCAAGCATACGTAACCGTCTCAAAGCCAGTATCTAAATAAACGTAATATAAATGTTAGGGTATCTTGTAAGATATTGAGATTCTTGTGGCTAGCGGAATATTATATGAATTTCGAAATCTTGCCAGGATATGAGAACCATGTGATGATACGTGATTGCTTTTCTTCAACTTGGCGACAGAGAAAAGAATTAAAGGAGAAATGAAGAACAAATTAAAGCTGTTCAACCAAATGAACTCGCAAATGAGTAAACACCAGATCTATGCCTCTTTGGCTGAAGCATAATGCATGAAATGCTAGCCCGACTGTACATTCTTCGATCTGTGCGCTTATCTTTTTGTTTTTGGGATATTTCCGCATCCGTTGTCGATTTATAAAAACATTGTAATCAAAAGACATCTTAAATTAATGAATATTTTCTTGTTTGAATTTTTTTTTTCACTTCTTCATGTTTTGAATAATTAACTTATAAACACAGCTTCGTGTATATGTGCATATATACTGCATATACATTAATACATGGGTATATTATAAGATATTTGCTAATTGTTATACATAATTTGATGTTATTTTGACATATATGTTATCGTTACAGAAATTAAAATAATTAATTGTTTTCGTCAACAGTGTATATGATTCCCACAACATTATTAGTCTTTGAAGTTGAAAGAACAACTTGGTATGTTATATAGAGATCTCATATTATAAAATTCTGAAAATGTTCTGTTGGCAATATATGTGATTATATACACATATACATGAAACACAAACACATGGATATCTTTTATAAACAACGACATGGATATAAATCCAATAGTATCGGCGTATTAAAAATTAAGACGATGTATGAGAGGGGTCTGAGTGTGACAATCAACCATGTGAAATCTTGTCTTTCTATATATTTATGCTACTTTAGCATTTTTGTTTTAATTAATAAATTGATTATTTTACTATATATTGCGATAAGCTTCTGCCAACTGACTTTCAAATTAAATGGAATATCCTAAATTTGTTAGGTGGTTGGATCTCACATACATTAAAATAGACATAATATTCAACAAATACTATTCTATTTATATTTTTCTGTATCTGTCTTATTACCCAGTGATCTAAAATTTTTACAATTAAGAATATGCTCTTTTCCATCCAATTAGGAATATGCTTAACACTATAATACTACAAAAAATCATGGATGATTATCCTAACTGTAGACAGTAGATTTATTATTTAATTTTATCATGTTATCAAAGACGTGAAGATGTTTTTTGCTTATAAAATTCTACTTTAGTTGTGAATTTCTTCCTGATCTACTGTAGTATTTGTCGCTATTGGACTAGGTTGGAATAATCGTTATATAAAATATAGTAAAAAAAGGTGTCTTGGGCCTCCGGTCAATAGTAAACGATTCATTGTAAACTCTTTTTTTGCTAAGCTACTACTCTTTTAATAACTGTGAATAAACTTTACCAACATGAATATTTGACCCCCCAAAATGCCATAAATAGAGCTTCGAAACATTTATGGAGAAGAATTCAATTGTATCGAAACATCTAATAACCTTAGACGAGCTACTAATAACTAGACTTAAAAGCAAAGATTCGACTTAAAAGAAGCACGCGAAGAGTTTTAATTTGGTTGGACTTGGATGGGAGAAAAAATTTCCAGGTGTAACACCACGTCAGCAAGAGAATACACGTGGACCAATGATGTATAAACGTGCACGGAACAGTAAAAGAAGGGATCCACGCGGTATCACAGCCTCACAATATTCCCTGAAAACGGAATAATAAAATTATCCAATCCCGAAATTAACTCTTTTTTTCTCTGACAATGACCAAGAAAATAGGTTTCGTGTAGTGAGAGGATCCTCCACGTGTCGTTAGAAAACAAAAAAATGGTTAGAAGGGTGACTGGCTTTAGCCGGTAAAACCAATATCCTCGAACTGCTACGTCCGGTTGTGTGGTTAATTTTTTGTTGTCAAAAAGAATAAATGGGAGGGGGTTTAAGCTTTTGAGTGGTGGTTTCTTTCTTTTCAAAGGGTTTTATGTCTTCTTCGTTATTTCTATTCTAGAAGAGAGAGAGAGAACAAAGGAGAGAGAGCCAAGGACGATCGCAAAATCTTCTTCTTAAATCTTACAATTCCCAAGTCTCTGTAAATTCTTTTGTCACTTTTATTTCATTGTACAGCAATAATTGTTCTGATCAGATTCGTGAGGATATATACTGGGTAAAGTAGCGTAATTCGGATTGCGTGATCTATAATTAACTGGCGCGAGATTGTGATCCAGGGATCGTTCGTTGATCAGGTGAGTTTTTTCATCACAATTCATGATGATCTCAATTCTTTTTTTGTTTTTGCTTTTATCCGCGATCTGTCTTGTCATGGTTTTGTTGACAAATTATTGAATCTGATGTCGAATTTCAAATTTCAAATTTCGAATTAATATTTGGTGGCTTGTCAGAAGTTGGTAATGAGATCTGATCAGGAAATATGATGTTTTTGTTTGTTTCTACGTAAATTGTGAACATTTGAGTTACTCTTGTTCTGTTTATCTCAATTTTTTTGCATTGCATCGACACGTTGCTTGTTTCGTTGCGCTTTGCATGTATTTAAAAAAAAAAGAAAAATTGATGGGGTTTATTGTTGATCTGATCTTCCTGATCTAAAATATTCGTAAATCTTCATCTGATTACCTCGGATCTTGTAGATCATTAATTTCACAGCTGGTGGTCAGATTATACTGATTTCATCATCGAGCTTAATTTTGCTGGAGATAAAAGTTTTGTGTTGGATTTTTGCAGGTTGTTTTGTTATGCATAATTGAGAGATGGTGGTCAAAAGGAAGTTAAGTTGTGGCTCTAATGGCTTTGATTTCCCCAATATTCCCAAGGCTCCTCGTTCAAGCAGGGTAAAGATTCGTCTGCTTCTTTTACATTTGTTTTGTCTCTGCTTTTTTCTTTTCTTATTAAACTAGTCTTGATGAGTTGTGGTTTTTGTTTTAGAGGAAGGTATCAAGTAAGAGAACTGATGATGACAGTCAGATCTGTGCAATTGATTTGCTTGCTTCTCTTGCTGGAAAACTGCTGGAAGAAAGCGAAAGTTCCTCAACGTCTACCTATGCATTTGAAGGGGATAATCATGATCATTTGGGTGGAGTGATTAAGCAAGAACTTGAAGATGGTTATAATAAGCCTTGTAAATCCGAGCTCTCTGATCAAGGAAACCTTGCTTCAAAGTCGACTAGTGAAAATACTGGCGTGACGTCTTTGGAAAATGATTGCATTTTGGAGCAAACTCCCATTTCTGATTGTAAAAAGGCTTCTGGTTTGAAGTCTCTAGTAGGGGGCATCACTGAGGAGACAGGTGTTGTGAATGAGGATGCCGGGTTTGAACATGGAGAAGCAACCGGTGGCTTGATCGCTGATACTTTCAGCTTAAAGGATCCAAGTCAGATACACTTGCAGTCTCCAGAGTCAGTCCATCTGGATCGAGTCCCTAATGATTCTTTTGAAGGATATGGCTATCATTCTAAGTTAGTTTGCAGAGATGATGACGAAAACTATTGTAAGTATTACAAATTTAGTGACAAATGTAAGTCATATAGGCCTCCCTCCCGGGTTGGAAATCGTAGAATAAAGAAGTCGGTGATGAAAAAATACGGGAGAGCAGTCCCCAAGTTGAAGTGTTTTGAAGACACTAGAACAGGTTAGTATCATATTCTACTGTGTTTCTCTTTGATCTATCCTTTTAAGCTGCCGCTCTGTCCTTACTTTGCTTTCGGATATCTATCTAGATGGTCGTTTGAAGGCTCTGTACCGCAAGAGAAAATTATTTTATGGTTACAACCCTTGGAAGCGTGAGACCGTTCATAGGAAGAGAAGACTGTCTGACAAAGGGTTGGTCACAAATTATGATGGAGGACTCAGTAGTGAAAGTGTTTCCAATTCACCTGAGAAGGGAGAATCAGGTACATATCAATCTATATTCAGATGCTTCATTATTTGGCTGCTATGGTTTTGATTTCATGTTTTTTTTGGCTTCTTTGTTAAATGCAGAAAATGGTGATTTCTCTGCTGCAATAGGTCTTCAGTCAAAGGACTCCCGTGGTACTTGATCAGTTGATAATTCACAGACTTTTTGACTGAGACATGATATGTGGTTCTCATGTTATGTTCATTGTTTGCAGTAAAGTTCAGCATCAAGTCCTTTAGGATTCCGGAGCTTGTTGTTGAAGTTCCAGAAACAGCAACAGTAGGCTTACTGAAGGTGCGTGATTGAATGTCTCTTTCTGTCGTTCTCTTTAGATATTTTGGTTCTGCTGTGTACAATGATGAAGTGTTATTTCATAACATTATTCATGATACTTCACTTTTTTGCTTGCAGAAGACGGTGAAGGAGGCTGTTACTGCTTTACTCGGTGGTGGAATACGTATTGGGGTGTTAGTCCAAGGGAAGAAGGTTAGAGATGACAACAACACTTTATCACAGACTGGTCTTTCGTGTAAAGAAAATCTAGGAAATCTTGGCTTCACCTTGGAGCCTGGTCTTGAAACACTGCCTGTACCTCTTTGCTCTGAAAATCCTATCGTTTCTATGCCAACTGATTCTATGAATACGTCAGAAAGGTACAACAAACTTGCTCTTTTTTCTTTCGTGTATGGATAAATTTGAAACTCTAGAAATTATACCTAAGGAAAATCACTTGCTCTTGCCAGGTCCGCAGCTTCTCCCCTGTTAGATACTATAATTCCTCTCCCACTCCAAGATGCAGATCACCTGATTAATTCGGGAAATAGTGTAGAGAATAACCATGAATTAGTCCCATATCAGAGTGACATATCAGCTGATGAACAACCTCCATCAGATTCAAGAGCGCTGGTTCCAGTTTCGGCAGTGGAATCCGGGGCTCTTGCAATTGTTCCAGTTAACGAGAAACCTAAGCGTACAGAGCTTTCACTGCGCAGAACCAGGAGACCATTCTCTGTTACAGAGGTAGAAGCTCTAGTCAAAGCGGTTGAAGAACTTGGGACTGGAAGGTAAAAAAGCTGATTCGCTTGATGATGATTAATATGATAACTTAGCTATGGGATCAAACTAATGATCGATAATCTTATTTCACAGATGGCGTGATGTGAAGTTGCGTTCGTTTGAGAATGCAAGCCATCGAACCTACGTGGACTTGAAGGTAAAAACACATTAGAAACTTGGCAAACACACTTTGAATCTTCTTAGCCACAACAAATAGTAGCTAAATGTTTCCAATAACTTTGTGATTTGTTGCAGGACAAATGGAAAACGTTGGTTCACACAGCAAGTATTTCACCGCAGCAACGAAGAGGAGAACCAGTGCCTCAAGAACTGCTAGACAGAGTCTTAGCAGCACATAGGTACTGGTCACAGCACCAAATGAAACAGAACGGGAAACATCAGGTGGCTACAACAATGGTGGTTCAATCAGGTTCATCCTTGTAAAGAAGAAGAAAGGTGATAACAATAACTTTCACTTGACGACTAAGGAACCAAATGTGGGCAACTGTACAAAGGCAAACAACAAAAGTACAGAACCTTAATTTCTGAAAAGAAGACTATTTTTTTTTAATCATAGCTGGCAGAAACAAAACGTTCCTTGACACTTTTGGTTACTTTTATGGTACGTATGTTCATTCCAAATTTCTAATCGATTTGATTCTGTAATATGGTGGTATTGGTGGTAGGTCTATGGAAAAAGGGGACATGTAATTTTAGACATTTTTTTATTTTTTGTTCATTATTCAATCTATGGCAGTGTAACTTTGAGTACTTTCTTACTTTTTGTTAGATAATGGTTCATCAATCTCTAAACCATTTTACATACACTTATCTCCAAAACCATCTTCTCGATTCTTTATGGTTTTGTTGTTTCTTGATTGTTAAAGTTATACCAAGTTTCAAATTCTTTTGTTATTCAATCATCTTTACGACATAAAACTAAAACAAAAAGGATTTGGCGGCTGGTTGAAAAAAAAAAAAAAAAAAAAAAAAAAGGATTTGGCGGTATAAGTGTCGTCATGGAGGCACTTGACCCTAATGAGCTCGAGGTGACCAGGCGTGATCACCTACTCGAAACCAACATATTTGATGTTCCAATGCTTTGATTATAACGTGCGTGCATACAATAAAAATCTACATACAAACTTAATCGTCTTTATCATATTTTACTTTCCTAGCTATTATCATTTCTTGAATATTTTTTTCACGTAGAAGTCAATATGTTCTTTTTTTTTATATAAGCAGAAGTTTCGGGACCGAAACCTTTAATCCTCCAGGGTCTAGGGAAGAACATGTGTAAGCTTCTAGCCAAATTGAAATGACTAAAACTTTCGCAATTGAGAGAAATCGATCTCTGGTCTGGAAGTTAATATGTTCATTTTTCTATATTTACGTTGAGATTGAATATTTCTCGTTGATATCATATTTTGAATATCTTTTAACGTAGAAGTAAACTTTTTTTAAAAAAAAAGAACAAAAAAACTTATTCATTTTTTTATTTTTACGTTGAGATTGGATTTTTCTTGTTAATAATCATTTTAAATATATTTTAACCGAAAAGAAAACAAACTTGTTCATTTTTCTTGTTAATAATCATTTTGTCTACTATTGAAAACTTCTCTCTAAGAAAGAACTTTTCTGCAAGCTTGTAGAAGATAATGCTGCATGCACTCATCTCTATCTATTCATTGTGGAAAGAAAGAACGCTACTCTCATCGCCACCGCAACGTCACGTCTCCAGATTTGCAACTTCGTTACACTTTTATTCCTCATAAGTAACCAATGTGTAAAATTCTTGAAATGTAACTGGTTTCTCTCTTTGGTTCGAACACTTTGATTCCTCGAAACCAAAGGTGTATAAAATTGTTAAATGCAACTCCTATCTCTCTCTCCCCAAATTTAATTCATAGTAAACAGTATAATATTAACCAGCAAAACAAATAAAACTCAACTTTTGTAAACAATAATGGAAAAACTCCTCGTTTTATCCTCATATTAAAAGTGACGATCCAACACAGATAATTCATTCAGGAACAAGAAGAAAAGAAAGACATATATATATAATTCATTTTGTCCGTTTACATGATATGGCAATTCATCATTGCATCTTATTAGGGTCTACAGAGTAGATTACTTGTCGATGATGATTATTGCTCGACTCTTTTCAATGTCTGAGCAAATTTGATCCACTTCTCCCCGGGAACTGTACATCTGCCCTACTGGATCGTAAAAGTACTGCACATTGAAAAAAAAAATGATAACGTGTTATATATATGTGAAAGATTCATATATGGAGCAAAAACTAGGAGATAACTAGAAACATTAGAGTGAGCGTGTAGATTTAAAGAAAAAACTAGATGCATCTGCATCCATCTTCCTTGCCATGAGATTATCCTTTAATCATATTTGTCAAAGCGTATGATACAACATGTTTTTCATATATATATAACTAGAGTTTCGATCCATCCCCAAAAATAGAGTACTAATCCTTAGAACTTGTGAATTTTGCAGTGACAAAAAGAGGACGAGTACTCTAGTCGAAAGCCTAAATCTACATGAAAATACAAACTAGACTACTATTTAGTTGATAGGATGATAAGTTTTTTCCATCACATAAGATATATCAAAAAGAAAGAAGAACAGTACTTACCCGGTAGAGTCGGCTGTGGGGCATGAGCCGCTCTTCAGCGATCCACCCACAACGGAGCCATTTGTACCGAGGACATGTGTTATCATACACAGTACTAGAAGTCCCAGGAATCGTATTAAATGGCTTTCTACGATTCACAGTCGTCCATGTTTCTCTACCTGCCCTTGATAGATTCGCTACACTGCTGTCGTAACTGATTCTCTCCGAAGCTCTCTTCTGTCTCGGGCGCTTCTGCCGTTGCTGTCCGGAATTACTGGATTCCCCCTCCATATCTTATGTTTATGTTTCTTATCGTCTTGTTATCCTTGTATCTTGATGATTTCACAGTTTTTATATAAACGAAATTTATCATCCTAAGGTTATAATTTGTGCCATTTGTCGTCTTTATCTTCGTTATTTTGCACCTTATATAGAAACATATCTAACGGATTTACACAATGTCCACAATGCATTAATGTATTCAATTTCTATCTTCGTTATTTTACACTTTATATAGAAATGTATCTTAGGGAGTTTACGTACACTAGGTCCACAATACAATAATGTTTTTATTTCCATAAACCAATTTCTGTATTCTTAGACATAATACCAAATATAAAATGAATATCAATTACGAAGTTGGTCAATGAATTTTGTCTTAATTTTTTTTAATAGATTTTGTTTTTGAAACTTTGAGTTTTTCTTTACTGTATTTAGCTAGTGTTATTTCATGTTGAGTTTTTTTTTTTTTCGTCAACATTTGGGCCACAACTGGCTAGTCCGGTCCATTAACCTAATTCCTACAAATTGTTGCAAAAAAATGAGAAAAATGATTACATTGTTGCAAAAAAAAATAATTAGAAGACAACCAAGTACACTGTAAATCGTCCAATTTCCAACATATTTCACTGATATAACGGTGTTATTACATAGCACTAGATTACTATCCATAGATACATGACTTTTNTTTTTTTTTTTTTTTTTTTTTTTGGTAAAGTAGATGACTGTTTTCTTAAAACAACTGACTGTAAATTTTTTTATTTGATTATTTTTGTATAAAAACCTCTCTAATTTTAATTTCTATTGGTTTATCCGACACTTGTATCCTTACGTATTTTTTTATATAGGCGTCAACTTGTTCATATCAACTTGAACTCTATAAAAATTGAACTTTTATTGATTTAACCAAATTTTATTTTATTTTTAGATATTTTTTGATGTAAAGATAAACTTATTTCTTTTCTTTATTTATGTTTAGATTGATTTATCGTTGTTAATATCAGCTTTTATATATCCTTTTGACGTAAATATAAATGTGTTCATGTTTTTTCTATTTACGTTAATTAAGATTAAATTATCGTCATTAATTAATATTATCTTTTAAATATTCCTTGAGATAGAGGTAAATTTTCCTTAAAATTAAATTATCTTCATGATTAATATCATTTTTAATATGTTTTCATGTAAAACTTAACTTGTTTTATTTTTTCTTTATGTACGTTGAGATTGAATTAATATTTCTTTGCTAATATCATTTTTTTTAAAAGAATTAACGTACAAATTAACATGTTAGTTTTTTTATTTAGAAATATTACCGTGCATATACTAGAAATCTATTCTTAGTAATAAAATAAGATGTTTCTTCTTTTTCTTTTAGTATAATGTTTTCTTTAAGATTTTATTTGTCTATCATCGAAAAATTCTCTCTACAAATCAACTTTCTCTACAAGCTCGAAGAAGATAATGCTGCTACTCAACCAAGAAATTCTCTATTCATTATTGATAGAAAGAACCCAATTCTCATCTCCACCGCAACACCACTTCTCCCGATTTGTAAATTCGTTACACAATGAGATCAAGCCTCACCATGAAGGAACCTGATGCAGAAAGTCTATTGCAGCTTCTACAATCTTTTCATTAATGAAATACACATATTCATAAAAAAAAAAAAGCCTCACCATGAAGGCAATGCTCTTTGGTATCTCTCGTTTGATCGAACACTTTGATTCCTCATAACGAAGGTGTAATATTAATCTTGACTGTAACTCCTATCTCTCTTGGCCGAAAAGGCCCAAAATGTAACCCTCAGTGCACATAGTACAGTTTATTTTAAGTTCAATATTAACCAAAAAGCCAAAGAAAAAAAGAAAACAAAATTCAACTTAAGTAAACAACAACGGAAAAATCTCTCGATCGATTGATCCTTAATTAAATTAAAACTAACAATTCAAGATATATAGTTCCTTCAGGAAAAAAACAGAGAGAGAGATAATTCCATTTGTCCAGGTAATTTTGGATTTAAATCTTATATGATATGACCATCAATTAGGTCTACAGAGTACATTAGTCCATGATGATCATCACCACACTGTTTTTTTCAATGTCTTGTTCAATGTCTCCGCATTTAAGATCCACCTCATATCGGGTCATGTACATTTGCCCCAATGGATCATAATAGTACTGTATATTGAAATCACAAGATAGAGAATGAAAACGTGTTATATGCATGCATATATGAAAAAAGTACCAGATATGGAGTGAAGAATGAGAGAGAAACATTAAAGCGAGCGTGTTCATCGGAGGAAACTATATGCATCTGTATGGAATACTCCATATCAAGGAAGTCACGAGAAACGAATAAGATGAATACCATTTCCATATAACCAGTTCCATCCCAAAATATAGAAAACAGGTTTATTAGAACGTAACTCGTGAATTTCCCAGTGACAAAAAGAGGTTGTATCTAGTACGTAGAAAAGCCTATATCTACATGAGGATAACAACTAGACTACTATCACCCAATTGATAGGCTGATAATTTTTTCATCACATAAGATATATCAAAAGAAAGAAGAAAGATTACCCGGTAGAGTCGGTTGTGGGGCTTGAGCCGCTCCTCAGCGATCCAACCAGGCCGAAGCCAGACGTAATGGGGGCTCCTGTTGTCGAACACAGTAACAGACGTCTCAGGGATCGAGTTCAACGGCCTTTTACGTCTTCGGTTATTCACGAGTCTCAGGGTAGCTCTTCCTTCACTTGAGAGATCCGAGACGCTCTTCTCATAGCTGATACCTTGCGATCGCGATCCTTGCTTCTGCCGGGGGCGCTTCTCTGGGCGCTGTCCTGAATTGCTTGGTTCACCATCCATCTTATCTTTGTTAGACGTTGTTACACTTTTTTGGTCTTGACGAGACTCTGGCTGCTGTCCGAAATTGCTTGATTCACCATCCATCTTATCTTTGTTAGATGTTGTTACATTTTTATGATCTTGGTCTTGACGAGTCTCTGGCCGCTGTCTGGAGTTGCTTGATTCACCATCCATCTTATCTTTGTTAGACGTTGTTACACTTTTACGATATTGACGAGTTTCAGGTTTTTTTTTTTTATAAAACAAGATTTATCGGCATGTTGTCTCTAGATTATAGGTGTCTTTTCGCCTATAATGGAAATATATCTTTTAATTACATCAGGGTCCACATAATCTTTATATATTTATTTCTATAAACGATAGTCTTTATTTTTATACCTTAATACCAAGTAAATAATAATTATACATTATTAAAATTGTTTACTAAAATTTGTCTTAAAAATAATTAATGAATTTTGTTTCTGGAAATTTCGAGTTTTTTTTTTTCTGAATTCAGCTAGTGTGATTTCCATGTTGAATTAATACAACTTTTAAATTGAGAAAAAATGACTACATAATAGCAAAACTATTTAAAACCGGAGCCTCTAGCTCTGGTGGTAAAAGACTCTCAACTGAAGTACCCGCCATCACGAGTTCGAGCCCCGGCCACTGCAGTTTTCACATGCGGGCTGCAGCGTCCCAGGAGCTGACACGTGGAGTGTCATTTGGCCGCCCACGTGGCTAGTACGAGCGAACCGATAGCTAACACGTGGAACCTTGCTCTGTCGCTGGGAGACGATAGCTAACACGTGCACCCTTGCTCTGTCGGGGAGCGTTGAGATACCTGAGTNCCTGAGTTATCAAAAAAAAAAAAAAAAAAAAAATCTATTTAAAACCAAGTAAATCGTTCAAGTTCCAACGGGGTTCACTCATATCAACAACATTACTACCCGTGTCATGCCTCATTTTCTTGTTTTCTACTTTTCTGGACTATACATTTTTTTATTTGATTATTTTATGTAAGAACCCTCCTTAATGTTAAATTTCTAGTGATTTATTGGAGTTTTGTATCTTTAAATTTATTTTGACTTGTTATGTCAACTTCAACTCTCTATATATGATATTGAATTTCTATAAGTTTATAAGTTTTTTTTTTCATATATTTTAACATAATTTTTTTTTTTTTTTTTGTAGGATTAACGTAAAAATAAGTTTATTAGAGGAGACATATGACATATTTTTGGTAATATAATTACGTGAGATTGAATTATATTTGGTAATATCATTTTTGAATATCATTTGACCTAGAGTTCGACTAGTTTATTCTACGTTATTTATGGTAAAATTTAATTATCTCACGACTTTTGACCTTTTTCTCGTTTTAATTTAAGTTTGTGTCGAAAAACTGAAAAAATAACAAATACGAATAATAACATAGTAGCAATCCAATAAAAATACGATTTTTTTTTTTTGTTGTTAAAGATGTTTTATTAGGATGGTTTACAAATGTTGCATCACAAAATCAGTCTACTGAGCAATTTTTATAAATATTACCAAAACTTGTTTTTTTTGGATGAATTAGTTGACGAAATAGATAGATAGAGGATTTTCATTTTTGACTTGTTTGAAATTTTATTTAAGAAAAGGGTGGGCATTTTAGGGTTTATAAAGGTTTTGGTAAAAGAAAAGGGAAGAAGCAGACGCCGGAGGAGATGAGTGGGGCAGGAGCGCCGGACTTTTTCTACAGAGAAGCTCTACGTCTTGGCTATGTTGCTCGCTCTGCTTTCAAGGTCTTAATTACATTCATACCCTCTTCTTCTTCTTCTTCTTCTTCTTCTTATTACATGGACTCTTCTCTCTCTCTCTCCCTGCAATTACAGCTTCTTCAGATTCAAAAACAGTACAAGCTCATCAAACCAGGCTCCTCTGTTCTTGACCTAGGTTGCGCGCCTGGTGCTTGGCTTCAGGTCCTTTTTTTTTTTTGACATTTCATCAATTCCAAGTTCTGCGAGTGGAATCTTATAAGTTGAATTTGTTTCTAATGATTCGGTGCAGGTTGCCTGCCAAAGCTTAGGTCCACTTAAAAATGGTGGAATTGTCGTCGGTATGGATATAAAGGTCAGAAGAAGGAAGCTTATCTTGATTCTCCTAATATGTATTCTTTTTGCTGTAAAACTATGTGAATCCATGACCTTTTTTAAATTTCAGAGCAGAAGGTGAAGGTTCCTCCACAGTGTGATTCTCGAGTGCAAACCATTTCCGCCGATGTTTTAAACTTTCCTAGACAGAAGATTAGGGAGTTATCCCCTCAGGTGATTCAATCACATTCTGATAATTGGAAATGTTCTGAAACTGTCTCTGTAACTTTATCTCCTTGTTGTTATCTATTTGGTGATGATAAGAGCAATATTCATTAAAAGTTAGGGTCTTTCCTAGTTACTCCTTGTTGTTCTTGAGCTGTATTTTGAGATTAAAACAGTCGTTATCTATTTGGTGATGATAACTTTATCTCCTTTTTGTTTTCTATAAAACTGTTTTAACACAATTTATGGATTGCTCTGTTGTGCAGCAAATGGGATTTTCAGTCGTTCTTTCAGATATGTGTCCTTCAGTATCTGGGATTACCACTAGAGATGCAGCACTGTCTGCTGAGTTGGGGATGAGAGCGCTTGATTTGGCTGTTGGTCAAGCTGCCATC
Source organism: Erysimum cheiri (assembly GCA_900406345.1). NCBI lineage: Eukaryota > Viridiplantae > Streptophyta > Magnoliopsida > Brassicales > Brassicaceae > Erysimum > Erysimum cheiri. The sequence continues at coordinate 3,055 of OVAQ01001000.1, read as the reverse complement.
TCTCAGTCACCTGATGATGAGAATGATGGAGGCGATAAGGTTTCAAGCAACGAAAGTCGTCGTGGTGTACTTAAGCATGGGGGTCATCTTGTCATCAAGCTTCTAGAAAGCGAGGATGCTCAAGGTAAGGGCAAGAACTGTAAAATAGAGCCCAACTATATACAATTGGTAAAATGCTTCTTTACAATAACACTCTGTCTTTTTGTTTAGATTTTGCTCGAATCTGCAAGCCCATCTTTAACAAGGCATCTTGGTTGAGGCCAAAAGCTACAAGATCATCATCTCGAGAAATTTACTTGATTTGCCAGGGATTTCGATAATAGCCTTCATATCTCTTTCATATGCAATGAAAATCAAATGGTAACTCTTTTCATATACGTGTATCGGTATTTCTGGGATTATGTAGTTTACAAAGGAAAAGAACAAATGAAATAAAAGAAAATGCAGATTTTGCGTGTTACATTGCCAGCTTCTCTTTGTGTCTCTATGTTCAGTAGTATATGTCTCTCATACACAGTGAAAAACAAATTGAAGGTTGATACGACTGTTATCGGATTTGTGTCCTCCCTAATGACCAGAGTCCTGTGTCCTTCACCGGTGTCTGTAAACCGAAAAACTGGTCAAGCTAAAAGATCTGATTCTGGTATGAAGGGATTTCAAAACTCAAAGAAAGTATACAAACCTGCATTTTCACTGAAGGGAAGACGTTCCAAAACCGCAGGGTCTCATCTCCTGCTCCGGTCACTATAGTCTGGCCATCAGGTGACGTAGCCAAGTAAAGTACTCTCATACTGTGCCCAGTAAGGGTTGCTACCTACACAAACCAATCATCGGTTGATGTGTCAGTTATATAGTAGAAGAAAGAAAGATATAGAAATGAGCTTTCAAGTGTGAAAAAACAATGTACCTTTGCCATGGATGGGTACTTCCAGAGCATGATTTGGTTTTGAGAGTACCCATGAGTGCTCACTATCTCGTTAACATTCTTGCTCCATGCCAGATTGCAAACCTGGCTCCCAGTGTCGATGCTGTTTAACTGATGTCCGTTTGTCGTGTTCCAGAATCTAATGCATCTGTCTGCGGTTCCACCTCCTGAAGCAAGGAGGCTGCTCTGATGAGGAGACCATGTAATTGCCTTAACAGCTGCTGTATGCTCAGTCAGCTTCAGAACAGGATGCTGTGAATGATTGTTCCAAACCAATAACTGTTTCAAAAAAAAAGTACCCACCTATGTTTATTAATATGATAGACTGAAATAAGCAGATTAGAGCTGTTGTGAATTGGTTAGAGAGCAGTTGAAAGTCTTTCATTAACCAAGTCTCTTTGGTCTGGTGAATAGTTCATAGTTTTTGCACTCATCAGATGGAACACAGAGATTGTAGAGCACTGAATAGCTTATATTCAAGATTACCTGATTATCATTGCCTCCAGACGCAAGCTCTCTATCATCGTGCGACCATTTCAGCCCGCAGACCTCGGATTTGTGCCCCACGAGTTTGCTGACGTAATCACTCTGGACTCGGATATCATGTTGAAGGATGTTTCTGTCTCTGCTCCCTGATGATAAAATCCTCGAGTTCCATGCCAAGACACCAGTTCTTGTTTGATGACCTCCCATTGTTCGCACTCTCTTGCACTGTGTTCCGTCCCAAACCTGCCAGCAAAAATTAGACCTTTAGTAACTTCAATGCATCCAATCAAAACTTTCCACAACCCCAGATTGAAAGGGTTACATAACACACCTGAACCTGACCATGACTTGTTCCGATAGATATATAAGAACCCTCCCGTGTCCACTGAACCGAGCACACGCTGTCATTAGGCCCCAGGTCGCATAACTTGGTCACCTAACCAATAAATTCATTGTTAAATTGAATCCACTACAACCAAAAACGTTGTGCAGATCTTAAAACTAGTCAGGTATATCAGAACACTCACTTTGCTATTGGAAGCAGTCCAAAGATAGACACAAGTACCGAGCCCAACCGCAAGAACATTCTGTGAGCTCCAGTCCACAACATTCAAGTAGAAGTCATCTTGTAGGGAAGGAGCATCCAAGACCTGAGACCACATCGAAACAAAACAATCTTTCATTTCTACCTCCCAAGAATCGGTAGTGAAATCACATAACAGATTGGATGTAAAAGATATAATACCTTATGAGGCGTTTTAGGAACCTTGCGGGGCGGTTTGGGAGGCGGAGACGAGTCACTGGAGAGGCCATTGTCGTTTCCAAGAACAGAAGGAGAAAACGGCGAATTAGGGCTTGAATTAGAACGATCCGTCTTGAATCTCAACATGTTGGTACATGGACTCATCGGAGAAGAAGCAGATCCTTGAGCACCTGCAGGAGACAAACAAGAAGAAGCAAAATCAGATCCGAAAAGCTCAGATTTCAAAAGCCTAGAGTAGGCTTCGTTCCCTCCCTCTTTAACCGGCGTCGTGGGTTCTTTATCTTGCAGATCAAAGGCGTGGAGTCTCGAGGAAGATCTGCACGGTATGAATCTGTCGCTGCAAGTCGATTTCGAGGGTGAGGATAGACTTGAAATCCCGCGAAATGAGCTCGAAAACGTCTCGAGACGCAACGAAGTCTGGTTCATCCCAGCGGGTAGATTCAAACCGGTTTTCTTGCTCTGTGGCGATGCCATTTCTGGGTTCTCTTCAAAAATCACTGGGAGTAGAGTATTGGTATTGGTTTGGTCGGAGATTGGAACAACCCAAGGAGAAGAAGATTGCAAAAGAATCAAAAGAGAGCTTTTATCTCTTTTGATTTGTTTCCTTCTTTTGCAAAGAGTAATGTTCTCCAACGGTCAAATTTTGGTGGTGGGAGAGATCATATAATATATAGGAGCGCGATCTGATTAAAATACGGACATTTATGAAACGATGTAAACTTATCTACAGTATTTGGCTTTCATGCTCCAACGGTCAAATCTTGGGGTAGACGCGTCTGGGGCCTAGCGCAAACAAGTTCGAGGTGGGGTAACTAATGTCAATGCGGACACAATGACTACACTAGGCCTGGGCGTTCGGATTTTTGGATCGGATCGGATCG
>OVAQ01000999.1:0-22170 GCA_900406345.1 Erysimum cheiri | reverse complement strand
CGAAAACCCGAACTTCCGAACCCGAACCCGAAGTTTAACCCAAATGCCCAGGGCTAAGTGTATGTATGTATAGTGTGGTTTATTGGCGACGACAAACAAAAAAAACAAAAAAACATTTATATAGGTCTATTGATGGCCTAATAAAAGCCCATGGGCTTATCCCTCGAAAAGACAGACCACCCCCGATGTTTTGATTGCTTTGGCTATTTCCAGTTCCACATCCGNCCTTTCCCCCTCCTTTTTTTTTTTTTTTTTTTTTTTTTTTTTCTTTCGTTTTGAAATCGAGAAATTTGTATGGAAGTTGGTGGATTTAGAATTGTAGCCAATTGCAGCTACAAGCTAGTGGGAGAAATTACTTAGGATCCTCTCGATAAAAAGGTTTCTGCTTTTTAGTTCAGTTGTTTTTTTTTTTGCTTCTTTCTTTCATTTGAACCAATTTAGTATTCAGTACACTGGATTGTTACGCCAAGTTGGCTCACCATTGACAGGTACTACCTGCTTCGATACCAAATTCTGTCATTTTAAATTGGACATCTCTCTTTAACTAATACGAAGATTGAGAAATTTCTCCTTGTTTCCAGGCATTCCCTGTTGTTGCCTTATAACTGAAACAAAACATCGATGGGAGGTCAAAGCTCAAAGATTGGTACATGTTGTTGGAATTCATCGCACAACACTGCTGCTCCATATGTTGGTGACGTCTCTCTTTGGCTCTCTTTGTTTAAACTGGACCATTTATCTTGGCTTTATGCCTCTTTTCTTAATCCCTTTTTACTTCAAATTACAGAAAACCAAGAGAATGATTGTGAGGTAACAATTGTGCCCTCCTTTCGTGAATACACACTAGAACAGCTTAAGATCGCCACCTCTGGTTTCGCCTTGGAGAACGTTGTATCTGAACATGGAGAAACATCCCCAAATATTGTCTATCAAGGGAAACTAGAGAATCATATCAAGATTGCTATCAAGCGCTTTTCTGGAACGGCCTGGCCTGATCCACGCCAGTTCCTGGTATCTGTCAGTATATCTAATTGCCAACTCTCATCTCCTCTTTTTCTAACTTTGGATTTGTCTGTTTCCAGGAAGAAGCAAGATCGGTTGGTCAGCTACGCAGCAAAAGAATGGCAAATTTACTCGGTTGTTGCTGTGAAGGCGGCGAAAGGTTACTTGTGGCTGAGTTTATGTCTAATGAGACACTAGCCAAACACCTTTTCCACTGTAATTAAAAATAAAATGAAAGAAAACCTTCCATCAAGAGTCTTTTGATGGTCCTTTTAGATTTTGCCTTAGTATTTGCTTTGCGCTTTTATCATCTACCAGGGGAAACACAGCCAATGAAATGGGCAATGCGACTAAGGGTTGTCTTATACATTTCAGAAGCTCTTGAATACTGTAGCAACAAAGGACACACACTATATCATGATCTCAATGCTTACAGAGTTTTATTTGACGAGGTAATTACTTCAACTTTACTCTTTTCCCTGAAACCATGCTTTATTTTATGCTATTCTCCTGCACTGACGCGTCTACGGATCTTTATAAGGAATGCAATCCAAGACTTTCAACATTTGGGTTAATGAAGAATAGCCGGGATGGGAAAAGTTATAGCACGAACCTTGCTTTTACCCCTCCCGAGTATTTACGAACTGGTGAAATTGATTTGCCTCCTCCTCGTAGGTCATATTTTTCCAACAATTTGTACAGCTTGAGATTAAGTGTGTGCTGATACAGGGAGAACCACAGCAGAGAGTGTGATTTACAGCTTTGGCACTCTTCTGCTTGATCTTCTCACCGGAAAGCATATTCCTCCTAGCCATGTAAGTGTTCATGGTAGCTACTTTAATCGTTTCTTGAATTCTCTTTACTAATTATGCTCTGTGTTTAGGCCCTTGATTTGATTCGAGACAGAAATCTTCAGACTCTAACCGATTCCTGCTTGGAAGGACAATTTTCTGAGAGTGATGGCACGGAGTTAGTACGCCTGGCATCTCGCTGTCTTCAATATGAAGCTCGTGAGCGGCCAACCATAAGATCTTTGGTCACTGCGCTGATATCTATCCAGAGAGACACAGAGGTTCTGTCTCATGTTCTAATGGGTCTGCCTCAAAGTGGTACTTTTGTGTCACCTCCGTCTCCTTTTGCTGAGGCTTGTTCGAGAAAAGACCTGACCGCTATGCTTGAGATCTTGGATAAAATTGGATACAAAGACGATGAAGAGGTAAGTCGTCAGGTGTTTACGGTTATATCAACTGTTAAAATCTCTTTGAACTTAGAAGTTAGAACCCTTATATGAAGGCTTCTTCATGGTTTCATGTGGCATGTTTAAACGCAGATTTCGTTTCTGTTGACGGAGCAGATGCAAGAGGCTATAAACTCGAAGAAAAAAGGCGATATTGCATTTAAACGGAAAGACTTTAGTGAAGCCATTGAGTTTTACACGCAGGTCTGTCTTTCTTTCGCGCTTGAATCCGTAACAAGCACCTTCCTCCTTAGTTGACAATGTCCCTGACTAAAAAAATTGTCCCAGTTTCTTGATTTGGGAATGATCTCTGCAACAGTCTTTGCGCGGCGCAGCCTGAGTTACCTAATGAGTAACATGGCGAAAGAAGCGTTAGATGATGCAATGAAGAGTCAAGGCATATCTCCTGTGTGGTACGTTGCATTGTATCTCCAGTCTGCTGCTCTTGCTGTCCTGGGAATGGAGAAGGAATCTCAAATCGCACTTACTGAAGGATCCAACCTTGAAGCCAAAAAGATTTCAGCTTCCACACAGAAGTAAAAGACTTATTTGTTGAGTTTTGGTAAAAGATAAAGAAGCTTTGACTCCATGAAGGTAATCTGAAGTCTCATTTTGATGCTTAAGAAGGTTTAGAAGTTAAACATTGTAGTAATTAAAGATTCATCGATTGTTTTCAGTTGATACATGAGAGTCCCTTGTGATGTATGGACACCAGAGTGAATATTATTATAACAAACTAGATTTATTCAGTGTTGAGCGATTCAACCTGTGGCTCAACTTGGATAATTGGATGAGAGCTTCTGTATTCTTCCTTTGACATGCCACAGTAAACAGGCTCCGTGCCTCCTCCATGGGTTATGAAGTTCCAGCCAAATGCCGACCCTCCAACCACCTGGTCGCCATCTCCGTCAGCGTTGTGCTTCTCAGTTTGGACATAGCTTGCCTGATCAGATGATATCAGTCCAGTAGTAGTAGTTTGATTAATGGCCTTTCCGTTGGATAAGGAATCGCTCTTAGCTGTTTTCTCAAGTTTGGGTGATTCTCCAATCATGTCTTGGCACAGTTGAAGCATAAGCTTCATCTCTGCAAAAAAAAATCATGATAGTTGTTGTTACGCTGAGCAAAGTGAAAAATTGGGAAATAACGACCAAAGAAATGAGGGAATGAGCTCACTGTCTTGAATCTGGAAAGCAGCCTTACAGTTGCTCAAGTCTGGAGTTCGTAGAACCTGTGGTATCACTTAATTTTTAATTTCCCAGATAGAGAGAGTTTGAATCTCCATCACAATTTCAGCATCTAAAATGGTTCTACTTAGTACCTCGAGAACGTGAGGGCGAAGATCTTTGAGAAGGAGACGCATCTCGTAGTAGTTGGAGTTTTCGATCTGAAGATTCGCTTCCAGCGCTCGCTTTCTTCCTCTAGACGAAGGATCGGTGGACGGAGGCGCAGGTGTCTGAGCTGCTAATTGTGGCGAAGGTAACTCAGCTGATCTCTGATCTACGCCTGCAGGAAGCGGAGGTACTTGTGCAGGAGGAGGAGGAGGAGGTTCAGTGACTTGAGTCGCCGGCGAGGTCGATTTCTCCATTTTCAATTTTCAATTTTCAAAGGTTTTGAACCGCCTAAACAGATCAACGCACCCGAACTGACCACGCGAACGTAGCAGCCGTCCATCTTCCGTCTATGATTTTCTCCAATGTTTGGGCCTCTGTGGGCCCATTTTTGAAACGGCACGAATTCTCCTCTAGGACTATGTGTCGTTTTACACATAGATGACATTTTGCATTTGCAGAGGATAATAATTTCAGCGCAAGAAGACTTCATTTTTCTTTAAAAGAACTCGGTAATGGAAATTGGAAAGTAAGATGTAGCTTAACATAATTGAGCAGTTTCAGTGTCTCGTTTTCGGGCTAACACATAGGTGGTTACTACTCTACTTTCTCGATTGTCTCCAAATTCCAATACTCTATCTTAGTTATAACATCTGTGGATTTATACAAGGAATTGAATTTATCGAATATCTTATTTTTATCAAATATCTTCTTTGATGAATATCTTCTTCAACAAAGTAAAACGACATAATACATAAAACAACATCCCTATCGTAAAACATATGAAACATCCGTACGGTTGCATCAACAAAATCAAGTCGACTAAGCAGAAAGAAATATATTAAATTGATTGCGGCAGAAAGAAATATTCGCTTTTGACTTTTAAGCCCACTAAAGCCAAAACAAAAGACAAGTGGATTTTTTTCTACCAAACACTAGTAATACACTGACACATCCAACGACCACCGTCCGATCAGGGATTACCTGAAAATCTGACGGTCCATAAAATAAACAAACACTGAACATAATATCTAAATGGCGGCTCCGCCGAATCGGCACACAGCACACTCATTGACCATCATTATAAACGGTCTCGTGTTGCCATAAACGCATAAAACAGCGTTCGCGTTCGCGTTGCGTTTCGGCCGCCTGCTAATAAGGCTTCTGCACGTACATGAACATATCCTGTAGCGGAAACAGCTGATTACTCCCTCCTCCTCCAAACGCGTTATCCACGGTGGCGTCAATGTAATTAAATCCAAAATCAAGGGTACTGTTGTCATTACTTACAGCCGACCAATCCTTCCACTTGGGCTCGCTCTGAACCTCGCTCGTGAACTCCGGCGACACCACCTGCTCCGAGCAACTCGACTCCGTCGTATGCAGCTTCGGCACCGAATCCGACGTGTCGAAATACACAAACTCACTCGCCGTCGGCGGCGGAGGCATCACCATCTCCGTCACCTTCGGCTTCTCCTCCACGACTTCGTCGGTGGTTCCGCCGTAAACCACCGGAGGCGGTGGTCCTCGCCTCTCGATTGCTCCTTTTTTGTTGTAAATCCGGCAAAGAACCCAATCGTCCAGCTGGAGAAAAATCAACACCGTCAGATCAATTAATCAATTAAAACCACGGAGATTTAATCGAAGAGATGTAATTCCATACCCTGAGACTATTCTTCTTCTTGCGAACGGAGCGGTCAACGTCGGCGAGACGGTACTCGTGCATAATCCAATTGGTTTTCTCTCCCTTTGGAGCTTTGCCGGCGTAGAAAACAAGAGCTTTCTTAATTCCAAGCGGTTTAGGAACTCCGATCGGTTTATCAGCTCCAGTGGCTTTCCAGTAACCAGACCCAGCCGACCGGTTGGGACGCGAACCGTTGGGATATTTTCTATCCCTGGGAGAGAAGAAATACCATTCCTTGTCACCATACAAGGCTAAACCTGTAATTTTCACCAAAATATTGATTTAGCAGAAAGAAGAAGAATCTCAGATTTAGAATATTCCAAAGATGAAAGAGAGAAATTAATAACCGGGAAGCTCCCACGGATCGTATTTGTAGAGATCGATCTCAGCGATGATGGGAACGGCGATGGACTGAGAAGCACATTTGCGGCAGAGATAGTGCATGACGAGCTCTTCGTCGGTAGGGTGAAATCGGAATCCTGGAGGCAACTGTAATTCTGACATAATCAATCAGTTACCCTTTTTGTCTCTCGGGTGGTTGTTGGGATGATCCTCCTCTGATCCTGATCCTAATCCTCTTATCTCCACCTTGTGAAACTTGGCGTCTGAAACTTTCGAAAGAAAGAGAGAAAAGTCAAATATATAAGGAGAGGGAAAGGCCACGTGTCGAGATCTGGCGCAGAAGAGTTTCTAGAACACACGTGGGTGGATGACGCTCCCTAGACACGTTTCGGAAGGAGAAGTCACTTGCTGACGTGGCGATGAGTCGATGTTGTCACTGCTTACGTCTGTCGTTTCCCGGGGTCCACTTACTTGTAAAAATCCAAATCCGACCGGTCCGATACGACCGAACCTTGGGCTCTATGTCTATCTTATGGATTCTTCGTTTCCGGTCGGTGGATCTGTGGTCCCACTTCCTCCGTAAATATATTTTTGTCTTTTTGCTAAAGGTTCATCTCACATCAAATCCGACGATTAGACGGTGATAAAGTCATCTCTAGTACTCTCCATTTTCGACGGTGATTTTTTTTCTTTCTTTTTTGCCCAAAAAGCTTACATCAAATGGTTTATGGTTATCACAAGCATGGATTTGGGTGTCATTGACATATTATGCAACCATTTGATTCTATGATTCTTAACAAGTTACATATAAGATAACAATGTGTTTTTGTAGATCAAACAGAAGGTAATATCGGCCCAAAATTCTATAAGAGTTCATATTTGAATCAGAGAAAGATCCGTTTCAAATGTAGAACGAGATCAAACAGAGGCTATGGTCGTCATGTTAATTAATAATATAGTGAAAAGAAATATACAATTACAAGCCATATAATCTATGGATAAGCTTTCTTTGAGCGCTAAAGCCAAGACGGAGAACTAAAAAAACTGATGGGTTAGTTGGCTTTTCGCCTTGTGAAAGCTGGGTGTATGGTTCCGTTGAGAGAAATGGATTTGTTCTCGTTACTCTCTCGCACTCTCTTTACAACTAGAGGCACTGTGGCAATGTTCTCGTACACTCTTTTCTTTGAGCTGAGTTAAGCTATCTCGCGACTCTTTTGCTCTTTTCGTCCTAGACGTGCTCCATCTCTTGACACAAGAGGTTCTTCCGATTCTGCAAGGGAGCAAAGCAGCTGATGGGTTGATTATCAAAAGTTCACTACAGAATTGTGTATATTACAATGCTATGAAACCTTATCATCTCATGCTTGTCGATTTAAGCTACACATACATGATTTATGACGAGAGAGGCTATATTTCATTTTAATGGAAAACCTTTCGATATGTATCACTTGTAAATTAAAGCATCCCTAATAACTATCCCAACGGTATAGTACCGAGTATCACAAAATTCTACAGGCAGGCTGCTAACCTTGGATCTTCAAAAAGAAGAATCCATTTATGCAAACATTGACCCGTAAAGAAGGAATTTAAACAACAAAATCAGAAGGTAAGTCTGCTGCTAAACAACTTAATATTCTCATTCATTCACAAGAATGATTCAGAAACCCAGATGAAATCACAAAAAAAAATCTAACAATCTAATAATAATGCAGAGATTCGATCTGTACCAGTATCTCAAAAAGCGACTAAAATTGAGGAATGGATGATATTACAGCTGGGGAAACCAAACGAGAACGACAAGGAAACAAAATTATAATAATCAAAGAAAAGGAGGAACCTGTGGTAATGAAGAGCAAATGATCTGATACGGAATCGATGTAGGGAAAATCGGATATACAATAAGAAATCACAGATTCAAAAGTGTCGCTCAGATCACCCGGCGGTCGGTTTATCAGGGTGACCGACCGGTTCCATCAAGTCCATCGAGATACGTCCGTGGATCAAATGGGCCGAATTATTTTCATACTTAGACCTATAATGGTCCGAACCCAATCGAACAAAAAGTGTTGTTTTTGGGTGGGGAAGATAAAAAAAGAGAATTTATCGGAGATATAAATCCATGATAACAGATGATAAAGGTAGGTGTAGACAAGGCCGGGATCGAACAATGTACGTAATATAGTGTGATACATCCCAATATCCCATTCCAAGGGAATCAGTTTGTCTTTTTTTTTTTGGGTCGTCTGAAATTATATATATTACCAATAATACCAATAAAATCATTATATACTGTATTTAAATACCAGATGGTTTTTTTATTCGCCGCGTCGTGCTCGTAAATTCGTAATCCTGTATGTTATTAACATACATACGGTAGGCTATTCAGAGCTTCGACGTGACTGATGGTTTAGGAGGTCTAGCCTCTCTTAAAAGGGCCTCTTGCGTTAATGATACAACCAGCTGTTCCAAAAAATTCAAAATATAAACAGAATGAATTATATTATATATTTTCTCTTTTTTTACAAAGATTTATTTATATCCAATTTGAAAGATATTTTAATTTGATTCGTTTTTTTTTTTTTTTTAAATGTGCCAACTTTTTATCATCTATCATATCCAAATATGTATCATCTGGTTCCATGTTTAAAGGGCACAAAAGAGAAGAGTACCTCTCCTTTTCTGTTGAACATTTCACCAGTGACAAACCCGCGGGTCTCATGCGCCGTTGGACTGACAATCTGCAAGAGGCAATGGTGACAACCTTTTCTTGCTTAACAATAAAGAGTTTTCTGCTAAAGTAATAACACCAATAACTTGTAACGTTCGTTAAACAAAACTCAATCTAGGGAAGGTTTGTAAGGCACCGTAGTTTTCTAAACAAACATGTGATATATATTTCATTTAAACATGTATTTGAGTTCAATGTTTCTTTTCTTTGAATGTTCAGAAGAAACAAGGATAGAAAAACCTACCACAAAAAGTAACCAGTCATCGGCTCTTAGAGGTCGGTGAAACCACATCCTGCAAACCAAATGAGGAAAAGTGAGTAAGGTAATATTATTTGGAAGATCCCTGCTGGAGTAATGTCTCAATGTAAATAAAAATTAACACAAACATACGCATGGTCCAGGCTAAGTGCAGCGGATCTCAGGCCCTTTCTGCGGTGAGGGTTCAAACCGACACCAGAAAATATTAAATCTGAGGCAAATGCAACGACACATCTGCATCACAATATGGCTTGCCAGATGATTAGTTTGCTAAGAATGATAAGTCGAATTTCAGAGATAATAGCATCCATATAACTTTCAATGCTATTAAGAAAGTTTGGCCCTTAACAGTCTCAATCATACTCCAAATCTATCAATTGGGGATACTAAAACACCATTGATTCATATTGCTTTAACAGGTAAAAGGGTTGTAACCAAATGAATAATAGCAATATTTTAGGTCGCCACCCTGATTTAAATAGACGGAGGTACTTACCGGTGCAAAGCTTGGTCATCAGAAAGCTTTCCCTTTGCTCTAAACCAATAGCTTAACCTGCAAGAAGACTTTGTAAGAACAGTTATAAAAAAAAAAGACTTTGTGAGGTAAGTGATTAGTTTCTTCACCTCGGAGGAGACTTTGTCTGATTAGTTGAATTGCTGGGTTCACAAAATCGAATCTCTATAGGCCATGGAACGAAGTTTGCAGTTGCAACTTTGTTCCGGTAACTCCTGAAAGAAAGAGACAATCGGAAGATTGGTCCAACTTGAGCTTCTGAGATAATTTTTCATACATTGGAAACACTAACACTTACCTAGGCAAATGAGGATCAGTTATACGACGTTCACGCAACTCCTCCAGTGATAAAAGCTGCAACAGATAATGGTGAAAAGGAAAACCTTTACAATTTATTGAAACCCTTAAATCTCGAGAAATGAATTACCGTATCAGGATCTGGCACAGAGGGCATGGTTGACTCCTGGTGATCAAATCCTTGTTGCTCTTTCTATGAAAGTAATGAAAGAGAAATTTCAAAATGCAATTTCCACGGTTCTGTGAAAGGCTATTCTCTCTTGGTGGCAAATAGACGTAGAGATCATTAACTATCTTGTAAGGAATAAAATGGAAAACCTGAAATGATGCCAACAAGATGAATATGATATTTCCTTTCTGTATTGCATCTACTCTTCGGGTGGCAAAGTTGTTCCCATCACGTATGCGGTGAACTTGATATATAATGGGGACTGCAAGAGTAACAGACTACGATAATTAGATGAATCTAACAGCAAGCTGGTTTCGATAGGGAAAAAAGTTTCATCGGTGGCTGGCAAGAGCACACTGAAATTATGTTCATACTATCAATATCTCCAACGAGAAGAAAATAGGAATGCAAACTGTGCACTATCTTCAGAAAGTCAACAGTTTTTGATGCCGCAGCAAGTGCCTGTAAAAATGTTGGTAAAAAGTGGGTTAGTGGTTATGGTTATTACTGCCTGAAAATGACACATAACAAGCTATATATGCACATGAATTAGATCGGAAAGGTTTATAGAGACATATAATGGAACCTTAGTACAGAAAATGCCATACCTGTCCGACAAATTGTCCTCCAAAAACCTTTCCAAATTTGGGAGCATCAGGTAGTGTGATCCCCCTGAAGATATTCAACTAGAAGAAAGAAGCACATAGAATAAGAGATCCACCGCATTTCATTTCCCAGCAGTACAGAAAATATGATAAACCTAGATGTACTACTGTTAAACTGACATAAATCTGTAGAAATGCTGACAACAATAATGCTTAGTGTTAAGTTGATTCTAGGGAACTTTATAAAAAGGATAGTTTAATTAGAAAGCATAAAAAACTGAGAAGAATTAAAGAACAGCAGTGGGATGTCCGTACTTCTAAAGGGTCCAGTTGCAATATGCGTTCCACTAAAGAGCATTTCTCAACAGCCGTATCGGATTGCCAGATTGAATTTGTCTCAAGCAAAGGACAATGATCACGCGGCAACACCAAACATGTAAGCTGCAATGAAAAAGGATGAAGGAAACTTTACACTCTTGTCGTTGGCATATCTTCAGCGAAAATATGTGAAAAGACGGATAACTTTCAGCAAGAACCTGGGACATAGCAACAATGTCAGCTGAATGAACGTTCCCGGAAATACCTAAAGGGAAAGAAAAAAAAAAAGAAGAGATGGAAGCTGAATATATTATCTTCCAACCAAAGACTTGTGAGAAACCATGAACAGATAAAAGTGGAAGAATCTTCATCTCACCAAGGCCGAAGTAATCATACTGTTTCAGGAGAAATTCGGAACGGTTATCTTCTTCGGCTGGTCCGGAAACCTGAGCCTGCAAAGAAAGAAGAAGCAAATTAAAACTTGAAGGCAATGGCGAAAGAAGCTAGATAGAAACATCTCATAAGGGAAACTTGAGGAAACAAAACCTCTCCTTCCAAAATGAAATAACATCCATCCCAAGTTTGATCTTCACGAACCACAAAATCCCCTTTCCCTGCAATAGAGGGCATAGCTAGTTCTGAGGCAACACATTAAAAAGAAAAAAGAAATTGCTACAGCTAAAGCAGCCTTATCTCTAACTTGAACAAATTAATACACTGAGGTTTTATATCGTGAAATCCAATAAACAGATATCAAAGAGCTTCAAAAATAAATCCGAATCAGAAAGGCGTCGCGGGAATTCAAAAGAGAATGATGATGAACGAAATTGAGAATGGTAGAGATCACCACCGACCGTAACGTTTCAACACAACAACTTGAGCGATTTTCTTTAGAGAAGAGCTCGGCAATTTCTGAAGTAACGGCACGTTTCCAAGGAACTCCACAACTGCAAAATAAACAGAGCAACAACAACATGGTCGATCGGAGATAAATTTACATATGCCGAAAATCTCTCACTATATCAATCCGAAGTGAGACGTTTTTGGCTTACCTGATTCGGTGTTCATGGCGGATTCGGGTAGTCGGAAGAAATCGCCGGTGAAACTGTATTTGTATGTGGTGTGGAAGAAGATCGATGTCGATGTGGATTCCTCCGACCTGGGGAAGCCAAATAGTATTACAATTGTTCAAAAACAGAAAAAAAGGTAAGTATCAGCTGCCCTCCGGTCTAGGGAAGGATACGTGGACTCTGTTCGATTTTGTTTCCCGTCACGGTCAGTCGTTTTAAATTCTAGAATATGATCGAAATTGGTTATATAATTTTGAGAAAGCAGCCTAGTAGTACGAACAGTGGCCTACTGCTTAAACTGGTACGAGGCTTAGAACAGTGGCCCAATAAGACCCATGAGTTTCGAAATGTTTCTACCGTCCCGGAATTGTAATATACTTTCTACTATGTAATTTCTTATATTGAACCTGCGCGTGTATTTATGAATTGCCATCTTTTTTACTTACTTTTTATCAGACATTTAAGTATAATATTAAGGGATCTCTAGTATTGATAATGCTGCAATGAATATTAGAAAATGTAACCAATAATTTAATACCAAGANAAAAAAAAAAAAAAAAAAAATTTAATACCAAGACGTGCACGTTAGTGGAAAAGTTGGTTTGTCTGTTTTGTCCCGTCACTCATTAATGCTTTCAAAATAAATCACTGATTTCATTTATCTGTCCAAAAAAAAAAAAAATCACTGATTTATTTATGTCTAATACAGAGTGGTGCTACTTCTTTTACATTGTTTGGAACTTGATATTTCCTAGACCTGGACAAAAAATCCGGAACCGAAGAACCGAACCGAACCGAATCCACTTGAAAATTACTCAAATCAAATCCAGACCGATTTTTTAAAATATCCGAATAAGGTTAAAATTTTGGTATTTCAAAAACCCGGACCAAACCGAATATTTGTGTGTATCCAAACATACCCGAAATACAAATATACATCTACGATTTTTAGTAAGACTTATATTTTTTTTTTTTGCAAAAGTAAGACTTATACTTATAATAACAAGAATACTCAAAATTACAATCATAAATTCGAATATATTATAAATTTTTGAGTAATTCAAGTATTTTCGGTTATATTTGGATGAAAATTATATTTTAGTTTTTTTCTGAGTATTTTTGGGTATATTTGGATAAAAAGTAACTGACGTTTTAGTATTTTTTGTGATATTTTAGATATTTTTGAATAATTCAGGTAGATTTGAGTATATATAAATAAAAAGAATCAAACCTGATATGAACCAATGAGTATAACAACCCAAAATATTATAAAACCCAAAATTATTATGGAGTTAATCGGGTTTAGCAGTTGTAACTAACCCGAACCGAACCTGAATACACCCGAAACGATACCGAACCAAAATTTTAAAATATCCAAATGGAATTAAAATTTCGGTATTTCAAATCCCGAACCCGAACCGATACCGAACCGAACCGAATCCGATGGGGCCCGAACGCCCAAAAAGAGATAGTTTCGCACGTGGCCAAGAGTTTAATTCCAATACTGGCCCTGTCACGACGAGTTGGCAGACCTATGTGTCAGTGTAAAATAAAGAGCAATCCAAATTTTTAATGCATCTGCATATATCATCATCATTCATATATACTACAAACAATGTGTACGGTTACTGAAATTTATTAGTTTTGAATATTTGAGTTGCCAAGAAAATACATATTTTGTTTTGACTATATAAACTTAAAATAAATACTAGTATTGTAGTATATGTTTTGTTTACGTACTTGCTAGATTGTAAAATAGGTGGACTTGCGGAGAATTTCGGGAATGCTAAACATAAAGGACGAAAGTCATCAAGTGTCATTAACCAAAGAAGAAAACAAAACTCATCGAGATTCCTCGTTTTTGTCTCTTTTTGGTTATTTACCTTATTTTGTAGAGAATCAAAGTCTTCAGCTTTTACCCACACATCTGGAAGGAATCTTTCCAAGTGATTACCATATTTTATAAGAAACCCTTAGGAAAATAAACACACATATATATATACATGTAGAAAAAAAATGTATTAACACACTTCTCAGGCTAATAAAACACTAGAGAGAAAACCCAATACTCCGATCTATTTTAATCATAGAATTAGAATTTGGTTCTGAATTAGATCTCAGGTGTAACGTGCAATGTACTAGGATGTTTTTTTCTTTCTTAAGGAATTTTTCATTTTATTGTGTTTTCAGATACAACGATACAATTTTTTTTAAAGAGTAGGATCTAAATTTCGGAATCAAAATTTATTTTTCTGACATTTCATATTTGATGTACCGTTTGTTAATATTACGGTCTAATGGATAGCTAGTCAAAATTTACTCTTTAGTATGAAAAGAATAAGAGAAACATTTAGGATCTGAGCATAATTGTGAGAGAGAGGCAGAAGAAGTTTTTTCTATGGACTCACTATAAAGTGATAAATTTTTATCCTCATAAAAAAAAATATTTTGTTGAACGAAAAGTTTTCCTCTTTCTCACCATTCAGACCTGGTTTTTACATTGTTTTCGCAAACATTTCTTATCATTATTGATAGATCTCTATTCTGGGAATCACTTTTTGCTTTCTGAAATGTAATATTTCGTACTGTTTGTTGTCTATTGGATGGCTAGCCATAATTTAGTTCCAGTATAAAATATTCATAAACTAGATTTTTTTTAAAAATATATTTTATACTCCTGATTGTGTGTATGTGTACTTAATTCATTGTAACAGTAATTAACACAAGCTTTTGTCGCTATGGAAATAAGTGTGTATCAGAGTAGGTCTACCACTAAATAATGTGGGCTACTTGTATAGAACATATATTATTTGCTTATTTTCAAATTTTTTTAGCGTTTCCTTATTTCTTTTAACCGCCACTTGTTATTTCCTACTACTAGAAAAATTAATAGATTATGTGATATACTAAACAAATATCCCTAATGGTGTCCTAGGATTAGTACTATATTTATACTTTAAACATGCATGCATGCTATAAATTGATTAATACAAAACATAACAGAATTGGAATCTCCCATTATTCAAATAGTATTTCCACCTTCTTGCACTACATGTATAATTTTTATCAAATAAAAATCTACATATAATTCAGTAAAGTAATTGTGTTTAATCGTTCTTTAGTAAATAAATTCATATGATAAATTTTACGAATCTAAAGTATTTAAAGGGAGAATTTTAGACAAAGGAGGAAAACAAAATTAACATGGGTGAAAAAGCGAAAAAAATTTATATGGATGAAAAAGAAAAAGAAAAAATCTTAATTAATGTAGACTTTAATTTATTTCAGAATATAATTACACTATATTATTACCCAAGAAACCAAGATTTTGACCCAAGTCAAATCTCTCCATCTCTTTCTTCCTGGCTGTGTCTAATAAATCAACTTTAAATACACACTCTCTAGTCTCTGTCTATATATATATATCTCCACTAGGTTATTAAGCTGAGAATAGAAAGAAGCAAGAAATTTAAGAAGTTACAAACTTTAAAACACTTCTTGGTTCACTTTTTATTTCTTTTAAGTTCGTTTCTTAACTTGAGGTCTTCAGGACGATCGATCTGGTTCTGCGATTTAAACTATATAACACCATATATGTCTTCGACGATGGCGGATGATGTAGAAGGAAGTAGGAACATCAGGTTGAGAAAACAACTCGCGGTTGCTGTAAGAAGCTTGCAATGGAGCTACGCGATCTTCTGGTCATCTTCACAAATCCAACATGGGTAAGTAACTTTAATTAGTCTGTGTTTTTTTCACCTTTCTAATTCTTGGTAATATGAACATATTAACACACAGATTTTAGATCTTGATATTCCATTGGCATCTACAATAGTAAAAAAAACACGATAACTATTTGTATTAAAGACAATAATCAAGTCATCCATATGCATGTAAACTAAAACTTATATCTATGGGGTGTTAATGTGATCAGGGATTTGGAATGGGGAGAAGGGTATTACAATGGTGATATAAAGAAGAGGAAGAAAAAGAGCTATGAAGCTGATTCTAAGTATGGGTTGCAGAGAAGCAAGCAGCTCAGGAATCTCTATCTATGTATGCTCGAAGGAGACACTACAATTACTACAACTCATGGTCATGATAATAATGATAACACAAGTAGTAACGTGATGCTCTCAGCAGATGATCTCTCAGATGAAGAATGGTATTACTTGGTTTGCATGTCCTACGTCTTCTCTCCTGCCCATTGGTTCGATATCTCTCTCCCTAATTAAGTCTCAAACTTGAATGCATTTCACATCACGTGATTATTCCTTGTAGCTAGCCTATCAGTGGGTCATGACAACATTGATATACATGAAAATTAAACATATTTGGATACCAAAAAATAAAGAAAAATTAAACCAAAGATCTAGTGGGGTTTCACCTAATAAGATAGTATGTCATATTATATTCGAATATAGAGTTTTTTTTTTGGGTAGGATATTCGAATATAGAGTTTGTGCTAGGCCGTGCATCATAAAAAGTTAATTTAGTCTTCTTTATCAAAAAAAAAAAGTTAATTTAGTAGATCACAAAATATATATTTTTAATTTTACTCTAAACAAGTTTTTTTCAAAAGAAAAAAGAAACTCAACTCTAAACAAACCTGATCGACAAAAACAACACGATGAATCTAATATTCAAAATTTTCATTTGTGCGCCAGTTTTTCTCACTTAATTGCATATGAAGGTATTCATGCTAGTTATGTAACTTAGATTTTGCAATTTTCCATTATAATTGATCTTTTTTGCTCTATTTAAATTGGTTATCTAATGCTTTGTTGAACAATATATTTACATACGTGTGTAGTTTACCGGGTAAAGCTTTGGCGACGGGTGAGACCATATGGCTTTGCAACGCACAATGCGCAGAGACCAAACTCTTCACTCGATCTTTGCTAGCAAGAGTATGCTTCTACAAATTTTAATTACGGTACTATATATATATACTATATATATCCAAATCTCACCTGTTTCGTCGTTCCACATTTTTTCCATGTGACGCTCTAACGGAATTTAGAGCGCATCCATTCAGGTACTTTAGGCCTTTAATTGAAACTAATTAAGTGCTTAATTGATTGTATAAATACAAAATTTTGAGGCTTAAATTTGCATTAATCTTTGTGTCTTCTCCAGACTGTTGTGTGCTTCCCTTTCTTAGGCGGCGTGGTTGAGCTTGGCGTCACAGATTTGGTAGCGTTTTAAATTTCTCAAATAGCTTTTGCTTCATACACTCTCTATTTTTTTTGCTCCACAATCAACTCATAGATGTGCGTTTCACGGAATATATAAATGAAAAAAGGTTGCAGAAGATCCTAACCTGATTCACCATATCAAAGATTGCTTGTTGGAAACTTCAAATCCCGATTGCTCGGAGATGAATGTCAGTGAAGGAAACTCGAATAAGCTGGGAAAACTAAAAGATGGGAACCTTCAGATTTGGTCTGAATCTGATGAAGATTTGCAATACAAGAAAACATTATCTACTGTTCTGAGATGTGCTGCAAATAGACCAAAGAGGAAAGATCTTGCTTCATCTGATTCTGGCTCTAGTTTCTTGCGCTGGAAGTCATCATCAGTGCCTTCAAACACGAATCATCCTCAGAAGCAGAGTAACGTGTTGTGGGAGATATTGCATGATGTCCCTCTGATGCACTCTGCAGATGAGAAGAAAATGTTTCAGGCAGAAACAACTGGTCTGAATCAGTGTGTTTCAATGGAGTACGATGATGATGATCCTTCAAATGAAACCAAAGAGAACGAAAAGTTTAATGTTCTGAAATCTATGGTTCCCACGGTTAACGAGGTAACTAACCCTTTTAAATATTTTCTCGAACAATAACATCCCCAAATCTTCTGACATAAAAATCTCCTTTTGAATGCAGGTGGACAAAGAATCAGTCTTGAACAACACGACCAAGTATTTGCAGGAACTCGAAGCAAGAGTAGAAGAGTTAGAATCCCGTATCGTACAAGGAAAGCCGACGACTAAAGACAACATTCTTTCTGAATTAATCGAAGAGACATCAGAAACAGAGCAAGGAATGGTGAGAGATGAGACACACGTGAGAGTTAAGCTCAAAGAAAGTGAAGTCTTGATCGAAGTAAGATGTCTCTATCGAGATTACATTGTTGCAGACATCATGGAAGCTGTGAGTAAACTCAACATGGATGCTTTCTCGATTGGGTCTCACTGTCACGATGGATTCCTCCTATTGAATCTTAAAGCTAAGGTAAATACGAAAACGAATCTTCTCTGTTGCTTTTGTGGTTTCTTGAGTAACACGGTACCTTTGGGTTTATGGTTTTGCTTCTTAATAGTTTCGTGGGGCTGCGGTTACCTCGGTTGGAATGATCAAACGACAGCTGACGAGAGTCGCATTTGAAAGCTAAATCAAAAACATCGATTTTGGTGAGAATAACAAAACGTAGTATTTTTATTCCACAATAAACGGTAAAATCTAACATAATTTCTAGTAAATTATGGTTGATTTGCAATTAGATCAGTAAGAAGTTTCCATTGTAATATTGGTCACAATGTGATGGTAACTGAATTTTGGTGAGAATAAATAAAGAACAAGGAGAACGAGTAGTACTTTTGTTCAACGATAAATGGTGAATCTTACATAATTTATTAGTATTATATTATGTCATTCATTTCTCAACTAATCTAATTAAGATAGCCAACTCTATTTTTTTATAGAAGAAAAAAACAATTTTAAAACTTGAAACAATTCTTAAAAGTATTATCTAAGCACTGAACGCTAAGAATAGTTGTGTTTCTATACGTACAAATACAAGGCATGAATTTGGATATTTTATAGCTTCCAAATAATGGTACGCACGTCTGTATCATGAACCATGCAAAATCCATTATCACCTGCTTGCATTTGATGATCATGTGCTATATTCTAGATATATGATGTATTTTTGTCATAAGTTTGATATATAATAATCACATTAATTTTGACCGATGATTAGTTTTGAGTTAATCGTGTAAGCTACATGGGTCCAAATCTAACCTCCGATCGACCATGTGATAATTTCATAATTAATATGTAGTCTTATTTATTTATAGCCCGTTGACGCAAAATTTTTAAGTATATTCCATGGTGTGTGTTCATACACCGACCTTACATTTTATCAAGGTCAACAAGTGGAAAATCTTATACAACTCGATAGGAAAAAAATGGAATTATACAATTAAGAATCATGTCATATATAAAGATAAATCATCCTTGATATCATGTAGTTATTTTAACGACGGGATAAAAAAATAAAAGTGAATGATTAATCATATAGTTATGAAGGTGATAATTTCATATTGAAAACCATATCTTATACTGTATTACTTTGCATTATTTGTTTAGGAGGCAGTCTCCTGGCACCACAAAATTTTAGTTGAAACGAAGGAAAAAGCCACTTCACAATCTCTACCGTACGATCAGACGATCCGTCATCTTTCCCATCGGACGGTCCACATTGTTCAAGTTTTTTTTTCTCCGGTCGCCGGTATATTGTGTAGAAAGAAAGCTTCAAGCGGAAAGAGAGAGTTTCATAAACGTTATAAAAGATACAAACGGTTCAAATTTTTAAAGACAAAAAAATCTGCAGAAGCTTTAAAGGTAAATCAAATAAAGACCGTTGCTTTTATTCTTCCTCTTTTAATTACGTTTTTCAAATTTCAAGTTTCATACTTTCATCAGTGTCTGATCGAAATAATTTTTATATAAATAAAAGAAATCTTCGTGAAAATTTCGATAAATGTTGTTTTGTTATAAATTATTTTTTTTCTTTTCTGTTTTGCTTTTTGATTTTGGCACGCCTAATAACCCTAACGGTCTCTGCTTCGTGAGAATAACCCTAACGGTCTCTGCTTTTGCTTCTTCTTTTTTTTTTTTTTTTGTAATAAACTATTTTTTGCTCGTTTCTTCTTACTTTACTGTCATATGGTCCTCGATATTTCACTATCCAAGAATCAAAAAATTCCCGGTTCAAAATTTCGGATTTAGATTCATATTCTAAAGTTTTGCTGATATATCACAACGAAATTTCTAAGCTTCCATTACATTTTTCTCACTGTTTTTTATTCCTTTCTTTAAAACTAGATATCAAAAGAAAGCAAGCAGGGGAATTTACAAAAACAGATATTTGAGAAGATGGAGAATTTGTCAAATCCTGAAGAAAATGATGATGTCGGATCAATCGATCTAAATGATCAATCAGCATCTGAAACTCCGGTTTACTCAACGATGAGCACAGATTCATTTGCTTATCATGGAACATGTTCTGAAACCTCAGGAGGCTTTTCAGACCAAATAGATGAAACCAGCAGTTTCTGCAGTGAGCCTGTCTTGACCGAATCCAAGTCTGCGAGCTCAAATTGTCTATCTGCTGCCTTAGAAACGAAAAAGAATCAGAATGAGCCTCAGGGGAATATTGCAGTCCAACAAGTTTCAGAGCCAGGTTTTGTGTTTCCCCTCTCTCTCTCTCTCTCTCTCTGTCTGTACTTCCACTTTGTCAGAATCTTGAAACTGTTGTCGGTTTTGTCAATTTGTGCAGAATTGGAGACAATGAAGGAAAGATTTTCGAAGCTTCTACTTGGGGAAGATATGTCAGGAAGCGGCAAAGGCGTTTGCACCGCAGTGACAATCTCAAACGCTATAACCAATCTTTATGGTAACTAAACACTTAAGCCTCACAGTCTATTGACTTACTAGAGAAACTGTAATTAATGTCTTTGATTTTGAGATTGCAGCTACTGTTTTTGGACAGAATCTAAGATTAGAGCCATTAGAGATAGAGAAGAAGACAATGTGGAAGAGAGAAATGAATTGCCTTCTCTCCGTATGTGACTATATATTCGAGTTCATCCCAAAGTCACAGAATCTAAGCAATGGAGCCACTGTTGAGGTAAACAAGACTTTAGACTCAAAACTGAAGTAAAAATCAATCAAAGTATGTTAAACTTTTGTTACGTTTGTTTTGTCAGGTTATGGAGAGTAGACCAAGAGCAGATATCTACATCAATTTGCCTGCACTCAGAAAACTAGATTCCATGCTTATGGTAGTTACTCTAAAACATGAAGACATCGACCCGATTGACTCTGTTTATATTCCTCATGAAAGTCATTCCTTTCTTGCAGGACGCATTGAATAGTTTTCAAAAGACTGAGTTTTGGTATGCAGAAGAAGGAAGCTTGTCAATGAAGTCAGCGCGTTCAGCAACTGGATCATTCAGGAAAGTGATTGTACAGAGAAAAGAAGAGAAATGGTGGTTACCAATTCCTCTAGTTCCATCAGAAGGTTTATCAGAGAAAGCAAGGAAACAACTTAAGAGCAAGAGAGAGAGCACTAATCAAATTCATAAAGCTGCTATGGCAATCAATAGCAGCATCCTCGGTGAAATGGACATTCCAGATTCTTACATGGCAAATCTTCCAAAGGTGAAAATAACAAAGGGTTTGAAATTTGAAATTCCAGTTGGATTTTTTCATTGCTCAAACGTTTTCCGGGATTTTCCAATGATTTTTTTTTTACATTTTCAGAGCGGAAAAGCGAGCACAGGAGATTCAATCTATCGACACATGACGAGTTCAGGACGGTTTTTACCAGAAAAACTTNACAAAGGGTTTGAAATTTGAAATTCCAGTTGGATTTTTTCATAATATTGCTCAAACGTTTTCCGGGATTTTCCAATGATTTTTTTTTTACATTTTCAGAGCGGAAAAGCGAGCACAGGAGATTCAATCTATCGACACATGACGAGTTCAGGACGGTTTTTACCAGAAAAACTTCTAGATGGTCTCATGATTGTATCAGAACATGAAGCGCTTCAATTGGCAGATAGAGTAGAGGCTTCAATGTACACATGGAGACGCAAAGCTTGTCTTAACAATTCCAAGTCTTCATGGAATATGGTGAAAGATCTAATGTCAATTACAGAGAGAAGAGACAAGAACTTTGTTTTAGCTGAGAGAGCAGAGTCTTTGCTCTTCTGTTTGAAACAAANTCTAGATGGTCTCATGATTGTATCAGAACATGAAGCGCTTCAGTTGGCAGATAGAGTAGAGGCTTCAATGTACACATGGAGACGCAAGGCTTGTCTTAACAATTCCAAGTCTTCATGGAATATGGTGAAAGATCTTATGTCAATTACAGAGAGAAGAGACAAGAACTATGTTTTGGCTGAGAGAGCAGAGTCTTTGCTCTTCTGTTTGAAACAAAGGTACCCAGAATTGTCTCAGACATCATTAGATATTTGCAAGATTCATTACAACAAGGTAAGAAACAAACAGTGACCTGAATCATGTTTCCTTGAATTATAACAAGTTCTGGGGTTTTGATATTTTTCTTTTTGTGGTTTGCAGGATGTTGGAAAAGCTGTGTTAGAGAGTTATTCAAGAGTTCTTGAAGGTTTAGCTTTTAACATAGTTGCTTGGATTGATGATGTTCTATATGTAGACAAAACAATGAGAGGAGAAGAATGAGTATTATAACTTTGAATTTCTTCTCTCCCTTGTATATTAGATTCACAAATTCAAGTAAAATCCTATCCAGAATATTTTTCAAAAGACCAAAATTATGATAGTTTTCACATCATTTTGTAAATTT
>OVAQ01000998.1:0-22175 GCA_900406345.1 Erysimum cheiri | reverse complement strand
GAGTACTTAGGGAATTGAGACAGAGTAAAAACCTATTATCAGATCTATATACGTATATTCATGTATATAAATGTTTATAACGCCTTATATATCATGTAATATATGTATATAAGTGTTATATGTATACAAACCTGCTTGTAGTGATGGTATATAACCAGTATTATTGTTATGATGAATCTACTTAAGATCTATTGATAATTTGACAAAATCTGATGAAGGTATGGTGACAATTCGACGAAGTTGGTGAAAATCCGGTGATAATTCAACGAAATCCGGTAAAAATCCCGAAAAAACCGATGAAATTTATGATACAATTATAGTTTGGTGTCCACTTCCGATGCGCTGCCCATATAAATGTATATATATGGTAATGTCATTCTATATATGTGTTTATACATATACAAATGTTAAATAACACTCTATATACGTATTTACATGTACATAAATGTTAATAACGCTCTATATACGTATTTACATGTATATAAATGTTAATAACGCCTTATATATATCGTTTAATATATGTATGTAGTATGTATATAAATATGTTTACATGTATACAATGTTAAAATCGTGTATTTGTATCGTGTCAAAATTTTTATAATTTAAATTTAATCATCTTTCAATGTTATATAACTGTTTACTTAACACACCAAACAAGAAAATACATCTCTAACTTTTAACTCAACGTGATAACTATATTGCCGGGTTTACGTCACCTCACCTGAGCCACATTAATTACAAGCGGCCACTAAAGTCAACAAATTTCTCTACGCGCATCAACTGGTTTTTCTGTAATATTTTTCAACCTCAAGGCCATTAGATCAACTTTTTAATGGTTGGACCTCAACCCAGAAACGATTACATGCAAAACTAAATACCATCTTTATTTACGTCTCTGAGCTAAACGTCCCTTTTTTTTTTGAGAAAATTATAAGAAATGCCATATTGCAAACTCATCATTTCCAAGAATGTCATATTACAACAATCATTTTCTATAATGCCATATGCTCAATTTAAAAGACGACAATACCCTTTTTTTTTCTATTACACTTTTTCTCTCTCTCATTTTCTTTTGAGAAAATTATAAGAAATGTCATATTGCAAACTCATCCTTTCCAAGAATGTCATATTACAACAATCTTTTTCTATAATGTCATATGCTCAATTTTAAAAGACGAGAATACCCTTTCTTTTTCTATTACCCTTTTTCTCTCTTTTTTTTTTTTTTTGACATCTAAATATTGAACATATCCCTATTATTCATAATCTTAGGCAATTTCCTAACTAATTAAAATCTAATCCTAACTAATTATTCATAATCTTAGCCAATTTCCGTAATCTTAGTCACTATGAAAGGATATATCCAGTTAAACGAATATATTGTTGTTATGGTAACAATTTATGAATTAAACGAATATTCTTTACTATTATCCTTTAATACCTTATCAGAATTATAGTTATAGAAATCGAATCAAATCTTGCATTAAGGAAAACGTATTCACATATTAACTATATTTCCTAATTGCTCTGAATCGCAACAATTCCAATCTTTTGGATTCAAATCTTGCTAAAATATAATTAAACAATATAGAAATATTAGTTTAATATTGAAATTTACACATTGATTGCCAACTAGAGAACCATAGTTGTTAAAAAAAGAAATATTAGTAGAGAACCAGCGTTCAGATTTTAAGAGAACCAATTTTAGATCAAAGCCCACAAAATATAATATGGGCTTATTGGTCGGCCCAATCTATTTGCTTTAAATGACAATATTAACCTGAGATTATAGAGAACGTTGGTCTGGGTCCGATCTTCTTTCAATTTTCAAGTTTTTCAACCTCTTCCCGCTTACGAGGCCGGAATATTCTTTCAACACTCGAATCTTACATCGGCCGAACGATTTCCTGATTTCCGACTAAGGAATTTGCCTACAAGTTCCGACGAGCTTTTCTCATCAGTGTAAGTAGGAAAGTAACACTAGCTATAGGATTTTCAGATTTCCCACTTGTCAGATCTCGGACGCTTCTAGAAATGGACAAGGATCTCTTAGATATATCTGGAGAAGACGACGAAGATAATTGGCTTCTGAAGAATACGCCGAAGAAAGTTAATTCGGGCCGAGAAAAGAGTTATTTAAAATGCTCTCCTCTCCAAATCCCTAGATCCAGTCGTATCGTTCCTCCTCGGCCTCCTTTTTCCCCAGTTGGTAAGCGATTCAATTTCTGGATCCGAGCTTCGTCCTGATAATTTGAGATTAGTTCGTCCTAGGAAATGTAAATCTGAATTAGTCTACCTTCTAGCATTGTTTGAATCTTTTTGTTTGAAAAATGGCAATTTAGAAGCTCAAATTGTGTAGAATAAATTTGTGTATTCTGCGGACATATGAAGAGGTCAAATCATTTTGCAGGAAGAGTAACAAGCAACAACAATAATATAGAGCAGCCATGCCCTTCTGTTGATACAGATAGTATAGGAAAGGAAAATTCTAAAGTTGAATTGCCCAAATTGAGTGTGGAGCGACAACAGATGAAAAAGAAGAAGAAGAATGCAGGTTTTAATTTGCGCAAAAGCTTAGCTTGGGATAGAGCTTTCTCAACAGAAGAAGGTGACTTTTCTTATGGATTTTCTTTTACTATTCTCCTGTTTGTCGTCAAAGGTCAAAGGTTTGGTCTATGGTACTAAGATGTGTGATATGGCCATGAACCAGGTGTTTTGGATTCATCTGAGCTGTCTAAAATTACTGGAACTGCTTGCCTAATTCGTGGAGATTTGTTACCTCCTATTCAGGAAGAGTATAGAGAGTCAATATCAGCTTCCAAATGTACAGTTTCACCAGGACTACAAGCACTTGAAGAAAACTTATTTAACGACTTGCCTGTGAATAGTAAGAACAGAGAGAAGAAGTTTGTGAGTGGAACACTGCCCAAGTATGCATCACCATCTAAAGCCCAATCTTCCTCGGTGAGTTTACTGGACCTATATATTGTAGAGCTAATGAGGATGATCAGTCCTTTCTTACAATGTTTTTTTTCCTAGCCCAAAATATACTTTTTGAGGCGCATTCTATCTAAATGTTGAATGTCTGCATTATAGGCGCAGAAAAAAGTTATCTCAGCTCAGGATTTGAGGAGTGGTTCTAAGCGCAGTGGCTGTCCCCGGCCTCCTCCTTCATCTTCATATCCTTTTCTTACTTAGAATACTGGGTGTTAAGGCAATCACCATCATCGGTTTCTTGTTTTTGTTTTTCTTGCTTGTTAACCTTAACTTCCATGAACCCTCAAAAGACCTGCAAATGTGCATACAACAACATCACGTAGCAGGGAGCTGAGCATATCTAAAGTTCCTACTACCAAATCTGACCCACTTACAGTTGCAAACAACATGACAAGGACTACTCAAAGTCCAAGCAAAGCCAAAAAAAGTCAACCTACTCAATTAAGTATGTCCACATTCAGTTAGCAAATAGAACCTATGCATCTCATAACCTGAATTGCTCTCTTACTTATTGGCAAATGCTTTTGCGACATCTTGTTATATATTGCTACATGATTGCATTACCTTGGTTTTTTCTTCTGATATGACAGAGAATTCTCAGAGGAGCTTAGCATCTGTAAGCTTCTCTAAAAACACTTCAAGCACCAAGAGTAAAACAAAATCCAGTCTGGCGAGTAAATCTTCAATTCCTAAGCCCTCTCTTAAGCAAGCTAAAAGAAATGTGGTAAAGCTATGCTACCCTCTGCAGACCAATATAGCAAATAGTATATGTTCTAGAAATTTGCAGTAAATGCTTTCTTTTCCGTAGTCTTCTGATTGAGACTAACATATTGCATTTTCTTGAACTCTAGATCAGCAAAACATCAGAAATTCCGTCAGTATCCAACTCACAGCATTCTGTTGTTGGAAAGTCCAACGTTGGCCCTATGACTACATCAGATGTGGCTATGCTTGGTCATGCATCAAATATTCCAGACTCTAATGTAATTACTCTGGGCTCCTCATTAGCTCAAAGTTCTTGCAATAGAGTGGGAAACATGCAGTCCGCAGTTTCACGACTGGGAAAGCCATCAGGCTTAAGAGTGCCAAAACCTTCAATTGGCTATTTCAGTCAGGTATATTATTGAAATATACTGAATTTTATCGTGCTATAACTATGGTTTTGTGCTTGTAAATTTCTCATACTTCATATTCCTGATTTTTGCAGTCTGACTCTCAACCGTCACACAGTGCAGGAGACAAACATAGTCAGCTTCCCAGGTCTGATGTTTGTTCAGCTTCTCATTTTTCTTTGATCCCTACCTTCAAGAAACCCCAAGTTGTTGAAAAGGTACCCGGTGTCAACTCCAAGGCAGCAACTGGAAACTTCGGCAGTTCAGGTTCAGCTGCAAGATCTATCAATCCTTCACAAGAAAAGGTAAAAGTGGACTTGAAAAGCACTCAGGAAGTAGAATCAGAAGCGTTGTGTCGTTCATTGAGTTCTCAGATAGATGAAAACCTGCAGCACCAATGTGCCATTCAAGGTGATACTGGAAAATTAGTTCTGGATCATGTAACTTATTGTACATCTGAGAAGATTTCTACTGAAAAGTGTGAAGAATTCCAGAGTAATAGTGAGCTGCCGCCCTCAGGCTGCAAAAATAATGTGCAAGATAGTAATATGGATGAGAAAAGGAAGTCTTGCTGCTCAGTAGAAGAATACTGTGCTTTACGGCTGAAAGATTCTATGGATTCTCCGATGCAGGGTCCTCCTTGCGATGAGTTGACATTGTTTAATAACTACTCACAGTTGAAAGTCGGCAATCCGGGGGAAGAAGATATGTGTACTACCAATGATTTTAGTGGAGATTTTGATACATTGGGTGTACATGGAAAACCTCTAAATGAATGCCTGCACCCTGGAAATGAAGACAAGATTAGTCATTGCCTTTCTGAAGAAAAAGATGCGTTAACTGTTTGTCATTCTACTGAACATGTAGCAAAGCAGCCTGAGGTTTTGGATTCCTTCACTGCAGACCCAACTTTCATTGGGGATTTTTCTGCAATAAAGGGTGATGTAGACGATCGATCTTCTTCAGCAAATCAGTTGGGTAATACTGAATATGTTTTCGTACCTTTGGGACCAGCTGAAGCACCGGATTGTGTTCAATCACCATGCAACCATCTTGAGGAAAAGGCGGTGTCGAACTCTATTTTGTGTGAGCATAACATGGTGTGTGATGGTCAAGCTGTATTAGAAATGGAGAAGAGAACTGATTTAAGCGATAGCATAGAGACAAACTGTGAGGCTGATTTCATTGGTCCATTTTCCGAATGCAAAGACTGGTTTAGGGAATCTGCAGAACAGCATTTGTCGAGCCAGGTGAAAGAGAGTGGTCATGGGATAGATGTCTTGACCAGAAACGAAAGAGCTGATGGTCCTGATATGCAGATAGATTGCTTTACTGGTTCTTCTGATGCTGACAACATGGAACAAGTGAAATTACTAATGCCTTCCTCCGTCGAAGTTAGGATGAAGATTAAACCTCTGGAATCATCTCATGAACCCTTCTCTGAGGAATTAACATCTGAAAAGCAGAAGCAATACAATTGTTCCAGTAGTGAAAATACATCTGATGTAAATGATGGTTGTGTAATGAAACAGGCTGATCAACTTGGAACATTAGTTGGTTGTTTTCCAGAAAAAGATGCATCTGCTGCTGTTTTCTCTTATTCAAATGAGGAGCTTGAAGATAACTCAGAGCTTGAAGACATGGATTTGGTTACAGACTCAGATTGTTCAGATGAGGAGCCTGAGGATAATTTGGAGCGGACAGAGGTGGATGTGGTTACTGATCCAGAGCTCACTGGTGACCTTGATGAGTTTTCTGTCAAGGGCATTCTTTACCAGGAATATCTTAAAGTAGAAGATATCCATACTGCATCAGATCTGTGTGGAAAAACTAAAACTTTACTAAGTGAATCAATCAGTTCCTCGGATTCTATATCTGGGTTTCCTGAGTGTCTAAATGAGGGTACAAATTTATTCAGAAACTCTGAAGGCCTGTCAAAAGAGGATTCAAATTCTGAACGTATTGAGCATAACTATGTTGTAAAGGCTAAAGTCCAGATAGATGCTGAAAAGGATTTCAGTGCACGGGTTACTGGTCAAGAACTCATCCCCCATGAAGGAGAGGAAGTTAAAGTTGTAAAGATCTCTCCTGATCGTGTAGCATTTGCGCCCAGGGAGGAAGAATCAGGAACTCCAATACCCATGAAAGAGACTCTCTCAGTCAGAGATAATATGCAGATTAACGAGTTCAATGAACACAGCGATGACATTTTGACATCAGAAAGCGATACATCAGAAGGCAAGGATAAGATGATACTACTGTAAGTAATCTAATCCAGTCTCCACTAGTAAACCTTTTCTATTCCTCCAGTGCAGTTTATTTCAAGAATTGGCTGATAATTCGCTGTTTCAACAGGGATGCTAAACTTGAGAAGAAACCTGATCCTATTGTTGTAAAGCCTCCAAATGCTGTTCCATTTTCTGACGAGTGGTTAGCTGCGATTGAGGCTGCTGGGGAGGTATAAATTTCTCAAATATGTGTATGGAACCATGATGATGACTGATATATCCACTTGCTGTTATTGCATACAAAATAAAATTATTTGGCAATGGCTCAGCAGAACTCATCTGTTAAATATGCAGGAAATCTTAACACTAAAAAGTGGACGAGTGCAACATTCACCAACCGAGAAATCTGCTCCTGAACCAGGTCCATGGTCTCCGGTATAATCCTTTCTCCCTCTCTCATTTGGTGTTGATAAAAGGAAACAACAGTTGAAACGTTGAGACTTGATTAGTTTGGTTGATTTTCTACCGGTGTGATAAATAACAACACTACGTAGAATTCACCTTTAATTATTTATATAATACACTAACTGACCCACTAATAGAATAACTCCATTGCAAGCTTCATATCTCAAAAGATAAGTAGAGCTGTAGAGATCATAAAATTGGTTCTTGAAACTAACTTGAAGAAATAATTTTTGTCTTGTGCGATGGTCAGGTCAAGAAGAAGAGCAATCAAGTTGTAGGACCATTTGACTGTACAAAGTATAATAACAAAGGTCTTCCTCCTGCTTTTGACTGAAAACTAGGTTTCTTCTACCATAACCATTTTTATTTGTTTTTACCCTTTTGTCACTACTAGGAGGTTAAACATATGTTGAACACAATCACTTTATGATTTTGTATACTTGAGAAATAAAATATGTGAAACAACTTGATTTTAGAGGCATGAATGGCTTCCAAAAGAGCTACTTGTTCTCATCACTTACTGATATATATTCGTTAGCTTATCATCATGGACCATTACGGATTTGCCTGAAACTCCTAGTGCCCAGTGGTTATCTTTATGTCTTTGTCTTCCGAATCTTCTTCATTTCTCTGATTCCACCGTTGGAGATGTAAACAACATTAAACAAACATATTGAATTACAGAAGATAATTGACATAAACAACTATATTAAATCTCTAAGCAACTAGTTGATGAATAATCAGAAAAGGTAAATAGATGGTAATTGCAAGCAACATGGCTATAAATCCTTTTATTACTGTAAACACCAATTCCTAACAAAGGAGCAAGGACAAAGATTTCTTCAATTCCAACTTAAACAGCAATAAGATTTTTAAGAAGCTCTCAAACGTCAACAGTGAGTTTGGCATCAAGGTGAGTGAACTCTTGAAAGAAAGCTTTAAAGTGATCATATGAATGCTTCACATCATCTGCAGCACACATCTCACGGATGCTATGCATCGAGAGCTGAGGAGCTCCAACATCAACCGTTCTTATCCCCACACTGCTTGCTAGGATTGGACCAATGGTCGATCCGCAAGCCATATCATTACGTACCACAAAATCCTGCAATTTTCATGTTCATACTCACTTATAATGTGTACTAAGTAAGAATATTTTCTGGATCTCTCTCAGGTAAATCATACCTGAACAGGCAGATTATGCTTCTCTGCTATCTCTCTGAATACAAAGGAAGTAACAGCATTAGTTGCGTAACGTTGATTTGCGTTGTGTTTGATGACAAGCCCTCCATGCATCTTTGGCTGATGATTCTCTTCGTGTTTGTCCTAAGAAAATGAAATCACAATGCAATGAAGGATACACATCAGCTTATGTGGATGAAAATGGAAAAAAAATATTGCCAAATGAAATGATTACCATAAAGTTTGGATGTAGAGCATGTGCCATGTCAGCAGAGACTAGCAAACTTTTTTGAATCGCTTTCTTGAGCACCTGTTAAGATTAAACAGTAGTGAGTGGCGACCTATAATGAGCGACACGAAACTAAAATCATAAAGTATTTGTCCAAAAAATAAAAAATCATAAAGTATAACACAATCACAGTTTAATGTCTATTAACTTGAATGGGTTGCTACCTTAGTGTCAGAGCTGAAGCAACTTGTGATGTGTGACATAGCATCAATCATGACAGGGGATCCAGCTCCTTGCGCTGAATTGGAGCCAACTTCTTCATGATCAAATAGTGCCACCATTCTTATTCCGCTTTCTTCTTCAAGGTCACTTCCAGAAGATGTTGCATCTATAAGTGCCTGTGTACAAAGTTCAATATAGTTCGGCATTAGATTAAAAAAGAAAGGAAATATGCATTTGTAGAAGATAAATCGAGCACTCGAAAAATGGTTACTGACAATTGTTCATCAATGTATTCAGAAGCAATAATGGATAAAGTTAAATACTGGGTCCTATTCAAAGAGGAGAACAAATTGTAAAAGATGTTCCCCTCCAGAAGAAAATCTACACTATATGAGTTAACATACTTGTACAGAAACATCTACAAGGTGGACAATTGGGCTTAAAACACGTCTTTATATGTGAAGAACAATGGAAAGCAACAAAGGCACACTTAAGATAAGGAAATATAGACCATGGACTCATATTCTCCAAGTAAAAGTAAAAGTTCCTACCTGCAGTGAGCAAAATGACATGCAAAGATTATCTAGCCTTCCCGAGAAAATAAATTCTTTCGCTGCACCAGCTAGAATGCTTGGCTGAGTGTCACATGCTTGCAGCTCAAAGTCACATATCTCCTCAGGTTTACAACCCAGCGCGTTTGCAATGATCTAAGAATTAGAAAGAAAAAAATTGACGACTTGACTAAACCAGAAGAAGATCTAACATTCACAATGAAAAATATAAATCTAATATTTCAACTAGACCTCCATTAGAAGTGGGTGATGCTTTGATTTTGAAGAATTTTCAGTACACTTCTTTCCTTCATCAAGTTCACCACCTTCTGCTGGCATTTTATTGAGCTCCGCCTTCAAATATATATAGATATCACACTATTTAAATAAATTGCAAAGAAGCAAGAATTTACATCTGTTCCAAACTTGAAAACAACGGTTTTGACATCATAGAAAAAACTACCAAAAGTTTAAGGGGTTCACGAAGATGAGTCCTGATCTCAACAAGTGGATGATATGCAAACAAAGGCTTTATCAATACTGAATGAAGATTTAACAGCGGAACTAGACAACACAGCAAGAATTGAAAGAGCACCTTGATAGCTGTTGCCAGTAATGGAACGAGGTGTGTCTGAGTGTTTGGCTTAAAACCTTCACTGTTCACATTCCTGTCCACACAGCATAATGAAATGTAAAAATAAGTCATATAGTAAGTTCTCTACATAAAGTAACTGAGAAGAATAAGTCTGCTTATGGCAAACACAATATAAGAAAGTCTCAAGAATGATTCCACTACAAAGCAATTATTAGAAGGTAACCTGTCGAGATGGATGGCCAAAGTAGGAACCCTCATTATAGGATCTTCAATCCTGACAAGCCGATGAGAATAAGAGACGGAACCTGCTTTCTCTTCTTTTACAATAACACGTCCTGCAACTGTCAAGTCACGATCAAACCAGGTGTACCACAGCCCACCTCCATATGTTTGAACACCCACCTCCAAGTATCCACCTTTGATTATCTGTCAAGACAATATCCGACCAAACTAAGTGGAAAAGCATTGCATTCTTGTCAAAAATAGATTTAAGTGAAAATCCAAAGGGCACCTTTGATACAGGCTTCAATTTAAGGCAAGGGCTATCAGTGTGAGCTCCTATTATATGGAACCCGTTTCCAGCGACATATCTGTTAAAAAAATCCAAAAGACTCTCGCTTTAACTTGCAGCTAAATTGATCTGAGGAGAAAGATAAACATTTTGACAATGTTTGAGAATCTCAGGCAATCAGAAGAAAGATGGGTGGGTACTTTTGACCAATGGCAAAAGCAACAATAGTGGAGTAATTTCTGGTGAAGAAGTATTTTTGGCCAGCTTCGAGTTTCCAATCATCTCTCTCTGAAACCTGTTGATACCCAGCTTTTAGCAGACGCCTCTTTGACTCGTCTACACATATAATAGTTAGATCAATCAATCAACTGCGATTGAATCAGAAAATCAATTGATCTCTCAGAGACGAGAATTGTTTTGTTCTAAGCAAAACATACTATAGTGCTCAGAGACGAGGGCTAAAAGATAAAAAATTGAAAAGAGTAAAGAAGACAAGGCATGAGTGATGTTTGACGTTACCGACGGCATGAAAAGCGGTGGGGGAAGCATTGAGAAAGGAGAGGAAATCAGAGACGAGAGCGCTCTTATCGGTCGCAGCCATGCTCACTCCTGCGGATCTGGTTTTTGGTTTTCGTCAATCGAGTCTCTTTATGATAATAGGAGCTCGAGAGAGAGAGAACAAATATAAAAGATTTTTGATTAAAATATTTCAGTATACGAATTCACACCTAATTAAGTATGAGAAACGTACTATTTTCCAACTTATCTCTAATTTTTATGGGTTTTAAGTTTTTCTTTGTGACAACATGAGAATTTTAATAGTATTTGTTACTAATCAACAAAAAGTCTACTAAGTATTTTCTCCTGATATCTTCCGATCTTCTTCATTTCTCCAATTCCGCTGCTACAGAGGGAGTAAACAACGTTTAAACTTTAAGCAAAGAACTTTAATTACAAAGATTATAGACATTATAATGGAAGTTGAAGAAACGAGTAGTAAAAGCATTAACGAGTTAAAGCACATGTTTGGTCGTAATTACGACTATGAGAGACTCTTTAACTGTACACAACAACAAGTAGCTGTTCCGGTGGAATATATAGTACATGAAAGTCCAAACGATCCAAGGATTAATACCAATCTTTTTTGCAATTAATGACATGTTGAAACTAATTATCGGTCCACTCAGTTTCTTATATAAATAACTAAAAATCCCATTAACCATCTCCATATACCACCGATCAACATCATATAAAGCTACATTTTCATTTCAATTAGCACTGCTTGATAAAGTAATAAAGTCGAATTATATGATGTTGTCACTTGTCACTAATCACTTATTTAGTTACCAAAGTTTGTAGTCATATACTATTAAATACCCTTCCTTATATGTCGTGGTTAATTTTGGTAATAACATAAAAATTCCAAAACTAG
Source organism: Erysimum cheiri (assembly GCA_900406345.1). Classification (NCBI taxonomy): domain Eukaryota; kingdom Viridiplantae; phylum Streptophyta; class Magnoliopsida; order Brassicales; family Brassicaceae; genus Erysimum; species Erysimum cheiri. The sequence goes on along the minus strand of OVAQ01000998.1, from coordinate 10,651 downwards.
CAGATTTTAGTGTAACATAAAACTTTGGTACATATGTATATCCCAATTATAACCGAGCAAAATCAACCGGATAAGGATAACCGAACCGGACTAAATGGGTAATAAAATCGGAAATCAAAGGGTAATTAATCATAGAAACCCTTTTTTTATTAATTAACACAAGACAGCAACGTGGATCTGGCAGACAAAATATATATATATAAATAAATGAAGGGTTAAAAAAGCCATCGGCCCAAAAATCACAGCCATCCATTTTTTTGTCTCTCTCTCTCTCTCTCTAACTCTCGTTCGAGCTTTCCCTTTTCCTCATCTCAATCTTCTTCTTCATCTGCAATCTTTCAATCGATCCTTCTCGAATCGTACGTTTTTGTTCTTGAAATCTCTTCCTTCTTGTTGAGTTTGAATCTGCTGAATCTCAAAACCCTAATTCTGTCTTCTTTTTTTTTTACCTCCGGGGTTTTTTTTAATGGGATGGGATCATCGGTTTATTAGTTTGGATCGCAAAATTGTGATTGAGATTTTGGATTTTTTTAACATGTTCTTTTTTTTTTCTGTGATTGTTTTCCTAACGTTGTGTTATCACCTTGTCCGTTGACGCGTTTCTAATTGAACCGTCACGGCGCATGCACAGATCGGTTCATTGGAGTTCTTCATCGTATATGCATTTTTTTTTCCTCTGATTGTTACATTTAGAGTATTCGATCTGAAATTTCGAATATTTAGAGTAAATTTTTAGTTTTTTCTTTTTTAACTTGGCATAAGATAACGTTGATGAGATGAGTAAACGTAGATTCTAGGATTTGATTGGGGATATGTTGAAATGTGCATCGACTGGTATTTCTTCTGATGATATATGAAGTTGCCGGCCAAAAAAAAAAAGTTTTTTAATTGTTAATTTGTACAAAAAGCAACGAACAATCTAAAATTTGTGAGTTTAGATTGAATTTGAATATGCAGGAAGTATCAAACTTTAGTCAAATTTAACTTTGGTCTGGTGGTTGTGGTTTTAGCACAGTTTGGCTCTTGCTTGTATTTTATCCGATGGCTTCTGATTTTTTTTTTTTTTTAACTTTCTTAGTCTGTGGCCTTCACTTTGATGATTAATGTATCTCATAATTTTTTTCTTAGATCACAATGAGTGACCATGGAGAGAAGACTTGTCCACTGTGTGCTGAAGAGATGGATCTGACCGATCAACAATTAAAGCCTTGCAAATGTGGCTATCAGGTCTTGCATCTGCCTTCAATTTTTCTGTAAAGTGTAATTGACATGTTACTACCAGTCTTGAAACTGAATATTATAGGGAGAACAGTTTTTCTTATGGCAATGTTCAACAGCTCTCTGTCTTTCTAAGTTCTTATAATCAGTCATAACCACTTAGGTTAAGATATGATTTTTCTTGACCTAGCTCTTAAAAATTGGATATATGTGATAAGCAATGACTCGGTGGAATTTTGTACACATCTTGTACTGGCCTCATTGACCATTGATCTTTCTTCTGTTAATAATTTTGTGTATGTGATTCAGATTTGTGTTTGGTGCTGGCATCACATTGTGGACATGGCAGAGAAAGATCAAATAGAAGGGCGTTGTCCAGCTTGTCGCACTCCATATGACAAAGAAAAGATTGTAGGGATGACTGTTAATTGCGACAGGTTGTAATATGATGCTTGAGACATTTTCTCTTTTGGCGAATTTAATTTTAGTCTGGGTCAATCTTTCCGTTTCTTTTGCTGATAGCTTTTGTCCATAATTACCTGTTCCCAGTCTGGCCTCTGAAGGCAATATGGAGCGCAAGAAGATCCAGAAGTCAAAATCAAAACCTTCTGAAGGGAGAAAGCAACTCAACAGTGTGCGAGTGATCCAGAGAAATCTTGTTTACATCGTCGGGTTGCCACTTAATCTAGCAGATGAAGATGTATGAGAGCTTACACCCAAACCTTTATAATCATTTTTTGTGGATTACTATCTGATTAGCACTCCACTTTTCTTCTAGCTACTCCAACATAAAGAGTATTTTGGTCAGTATGGAAAAGTTCTAAAGGTTTCCATGTCCCGGACAGCATCTGGTGTCATCCAACAATTCCCAAACAATACATGCAGTGTGTGAGTTTCTGTATATACTTCCCTTATCAAACAAATTACCCTCTTTATATTTCTTTAATTTTTGTTTTACATTTTTGTTTTGTCTGATAATAATTTCTCGCATCGTAGATATATTACATATGGAAAAGAGGAAGAGGCTGTTCGCTGCATCCAGGCTGTTCATGGGTTTATCTTGGATGGTAAATCACTGAAGTAAGTTTTACTTGCTTCCTTATTTTTTGAAACTAGTGTAGTATATCTACGTTTTCTCATTCACCTAATACTCATATGTATGTTCTCTCACTCTCTATATCTATTGCAGGGCATGTTTTGGGACAACCAAGTATTGTCATGCATGGCTGAGAAATGTGGTATGTCTCCTAAAGATTCTTTTGTTCTGCTTGCTGACTCACTGAGTTGTTTTTTTGGTTACCTCGTTCCAGTTACATGTTGAAAATTGATCTTTTTGGAGTGATAAATTGCGTGTTTTTATTTTAGGCATGCGTCAATCCTGATTGTCTCTATTTGCACGAGGTTGGTTCTCAAGAAGATAGCTTCACAAAAGATGAGATCATATCAGCCTATACAAGGTACTTTTTATCATCTAAAATTTTAGAATTCCCTCTTCCGTTCACTATTATCGTGTTTTGTGGTACCAATTATTTTTAGTATATGTAATATGATGGTCGGTATAGTATTTTTGGATGATTAGTTAAGTCTTATAGTAATTTTGAAGGAGTAGAGTTCAACAAATCACTGGAGCAACAAATATTCTGCAGAACCGTTCAGGGAATATGCTACCTCCACCGCTGGATGCTTATTGCAGCAACAGTTCTTCTGCAAAACCAATTGTAAAGGTTCCTTCAACTGTAAGTTCAGTTAAATCTCAACTTTCCCTTAACATGATTTGCAATTTGGCTCGAGTCATGTGTTCCTACAATATGTTTACTTAACTTCTGAGCAGATTGATTACAGACCATTTCCACCTTTAGCCTCAGAAAACTCTCCCAAGCCTCAAAAGTCCCCAAACCAATCACAAAATAATCCAGATCTAAAGTCTTTCCTGTTTAGTTAATCCTAGTTGGTGACTAACTTGATGATGTGGCATGACTAACTCATGAAATTCCTTAGGTTCCTGAGTAAATAATTTATTTCCTTTGTGCAGACTGCAGGAAGTGTTCCCAGGTATTCTCCTCCTAGTGGGAGTGGAAGCTCTAGCAGATCCACTGCTCTTCCTGCTGCAGCGTCATGGTAAGTTTTCACTTAATGCTTTTTATGCAAAGTCTTTTGATTGTTAATCTAATAAAATAGGGAATTCTGTTGCCAGGGGGACACATATTGCAAACCAGCAGGCTTTAGCAACTTCGGTTACTTCAAATGGATCTTCTGATATACAAAGGTCGACATCAGTAAATGGAACCTTGCCCTTTTCTGCTGTTGTTGCAAACGCAGCGCATAAGCCTGTATCCTCTAGTGACGTTCTTAAAAGACCATCTCGCAAAGAAGAAAGCCAAATAATTATGGACAAAAGAAAACCTAGCGTGTTGAAGCCCTTGCAGCATAATGTTGTGGTTTCTGGGTCTGAGAGAACTACCTCACCTGATAGAGATCCTACTAGCAGTCGTTTGTCCAGTTCAGTAGACTCTTCCTACGGTGGCAGGGACATTGACAAGCCTTCGGCTACTGTGAATTCGTTTGATGATGTAGAAGCTGTAGAAGATGGTCCTACTGTAAGCAACTTGTCAGATGGTATTGCACGCATGGGGATAACTATCAGTTGTAGGGATGAATGTTCTGATATTACAATGGCGACTGGCAGTCAGTGTGATCAAGGTTCTATTAGACAACCTGGTCATGAAGTATCAAAGTTGCCACATTTAGAGCAATGTAGGATGGATAGTTCTATAAACACTGATAAGATAGCTGTCCCGTCAGAGGATGGGGTCCCCCGCACAAGGCCAGAGTGGGATTGGAGATCAGATCTGCAATCGCAGATGCGAGGTAGCTCAAAATTGGAAGTGGAGGATATATCATCATTTGATAGCCAACAGCATCACCCTGAAGAAGATATTATCCACTCGCGGTTTCTGTCTAATTTGTCAAGTTCCAGTTTAAATACAAATCATATGGCTTCTTGTTCTTCCCTGCCTTGCGAAATTTCAGGTGTGAACGATTCAAATTTGGGGTCCTCTTTTGATAGAGGCAGTGATAGATTGCATCTTCCAAATGGATTTTGTGAGAAATCCATGTCCTGTGTGGAGCACTCTCTGTTTGCTAATGAAGGCAAAAACAAAATCAACAATGCAGAGGATGCTATAATTTCAAACATTTTGTCACTCGATTTTGATCCATGGGATGAATCCTTGACTTCTCCCCAAAACTTGGCAGAGTTACTCGGTGAAGTTGATCAGCGATCTAGTACTCTTATACCTTCAAGCCTCCTAAAGCAACATAACAGCCAGTCTAGATTTTCTTTTGCACGGTATGAAGAATCTAGTAATCAGGCATATGACAGTGAGAACCATAACATTTATGGGCAGTTGTCTAGAGATCAGCCTATTCAGGACTCTGTAGTGAGGCGAGATATCTATCAAAATAATCTTGGGCGTCTAAATGGATTTGCTTCAAATTACTCTGGTGGGCAGGATAACTTTGCTGCTAGTCCTTTATTCTCTTCGCACAAGAATCCTGGTTAGTAGTTATAGTTTATGGCTTTGCATTGTTTCTTGTTTGGATATTTTTCTGCTGCATTTCTGAATTTTCTTTCTGTTGTCCTATTGCAGTTTCACGACCCCAAGTTTCTGCTCCTCCAGGATTTTCAGCTCCCAACAGGTTACCTCCTCCTGGCTTCTCTTCGCATGAAAGAGTGGCATCTTCAGATACGGCACCAGGTATTTCTTTTCTTCTATTTTGGGGTAGCATAGAGTGTGGCTGATGCTAGAGACTGAAACTATTATCCACTTGTATCATAGGAACTCGTTTTCTTGACTCTACCTCCTTATTGAGGAATGCATATCAAGTACCACCTCCAGTTGGTAATTCAAGTGGTGCAAGTGATATTGAGTTTGTGGATCCTGCAATTCTAGCTGTTGGAAGAGGGATGGTAAATGCAGAATTGGATATGAGATCAGGATTCTCATCACAACTGAATTCTTTTGAAAAAGAAACAGGACTCCACATGCTGAGACAACAGTCTTTGTCTGCTGCACAGCAACAAGTCAATGGGTTTCATCATGATCTCAGAAACTTATCTCCTTCACTTACCGATCCTTATGGATTTAGTTCAAGGCTAATGGATCAAACACAGGGAAGTAGCTTATCCCCTTTCTCACAGCACCCAAGACAACAACCATCTGCAAATTCAGTCTTGTCTAATGGTCACTGGGATAAGTGGAATGAAGGCCAAAGTGTGAACTCTCTAGGCATGGCAGAGCTTCTTAGGAATGAACGGCTGGGATTAAATGGGAGCCTATACAACAACGGATATGAAGAACCCAAATTCCGGATTCCAAGTCCCGGAGATGTGTATAATAGGACATATGGGATGTGATTCTGGCATGAAGAGAGGTTTCTGCTTTGTTGGATTTGCTTTGGTTGATCCCAAGTGGTTGGAAGAATCAAACACAAAAACTGCTTCCACCTCTGCGCATATAAAATCAGTTGATGCAGGGCCCAAAACATAAAATTCCCCAAGAGCATTTTTGAACTTGAAAGGTACAGAATCTTCTTATTCCATAGTATGCAGTATGTAAATTTTGGTTTATCCATTCCTTCTGATATGTGTGAGTACTAATGATGCAGGAGCAAAGATGTTTGATGTATGGTGCCGTGGATAGATTTTGATTTCTGCAGATTGGTTTGGTTGGAATTCAGGCAAAATTTGAGTCTTAACGATAACAGTGTTAGAAGTTGTACCCCTCATTTTTTCTTATTCAAAATTGTAAATGAGTTTAGTTATAAAGAAAAACAGTATAGCTTTCTAAAGTATTCAATAAAACATCGAATTGTTATAGCAAAAACAAGACAAATACGAATTATTGTGCAACAGTATAGCGTATGCTTGACATTTAATTTAGGCCTTTAGGGAGTAGGGCCCAATTTGGGGTTATGGGCCCAATATAATCTGTACTGTAGTTATTTACGATTTGCGCCATTCGTCTTCAATCGTGTTTAAGATTCGTTTTCTTCTCTGTGAGTCTAAAGACACCAAATCCTCCTTCCCCAGTTTTTCTTCTCTCTGGATTCTTGCGATAAACATATCTACGGATTTTTATTCGGATCGTAGTTTTGTCAAGCGTTGGAGTGCTGGAGAACGAAGCTGAATCTTTCAGTGTATATACAAATCGAAACAAGGTAATTGATTATTTCCATAACTCCGCATTTTTCCTGCTAGAATCCAGAAATATTATGAATGATTCTTTAGGAAATTTCTTTCCGCTGATAGAGTTTCTTTGTGCCCAGTCAATATTTTGAATTCAAATTTGAGAACAACTGGTTTTATTTGGGTGTATATGTTCGGAGTAATTTGATTCTTGTTTGTGGATCTTTTAGGAATAATTTTATAGTTGAAAGAAAACTGTTCGATGAAATGTCTCAACGAAGTTTTGGTGCTGTAGAAATCTTTGACTTAATGTATCACTCAGTTCCAACTTGTTAGCAAATTTTCCCTTTTGACTTTTGTTTCTAACGTGAACATGAAATTCTATAGAAGAATCAAAGTGATGATGTTTGAATATTGTCTATGAATAGCATTTCCTAGTTAGCCTTTACGCTAGATATTAAGAGATCACATTAGTGATAACGTTCTGGCTTGTAGATGGAATGAAGAAGAAGCAATTCTAGCTTAAGCTAAGACAAGGTTGCTCATTGACAAAGCAATTCATCCTATTGAGCCTTATGATCTCTTGCGCAATATAATATTTTAGGCTCTAACTTCTGTGTGTGTTGTGTTTTACTTTCTGCAAACATGTTGGATCATTTTTCACCTTTTATAATTGGCTTAACGAGATTGTACCTCTGTATATTGTAGATTCTCCAGTGTCTAGCCATTTGAAGCATATCAGTATACGCTATGGGAGGTGACGACAAGATTCTCAGCTATAATGATGTTGTTCTCAGGAGATCAGATTTGGACATCCTAAACGGACCCAATTTTCTAAATGATCGTGTTATCGAGTTCTATCTAACCTTCTTATCCACAGTTCACACTTCCCCTACCATCTCATTAATCCCTCCCTGCATTGCCTTCTGGATCTCAAACTGCCCCGACACTGAATCCCTCAAAGATTTCATGAAACCCCTTGGATTAAGCAACAAAGACCTCTTGATATTCCCTGTAAACGACAATGTAAATGTCGAGGTAGCAGAAGGCGGATCACATTGGAGCTTGCTCGTCTACTACAGAGAAGCCAACATGTTTTTCCATCACGATAGCTTCATGGGAGTGAATAGATGGAATGCGAAACAGCTCTTCGAAGCGGTTTCTCCATTTGTGTCTAACGGAGATGCATCATACAGAGACTGCACTGATACACCACAGCAAAAGAATGGGCACGATTGTGGAGTTTACTTTCTTGCTATCGCTCGTGTTATATGCCAATGGTTTAGCTCTGGAGGAATGAAGAACCGGGAAGAGCTGTGGTTTACTGATGTGAAGGAGACTGTACCAGAGTTGGTTAAACATTTGAGAGAAGAGATACTGGGGCTGATTAAAAGGTTGATGTCTGAGAGTGTGTGAGTAAATGAGAGATGGTTATTGAATGTGGTTAGATATTACGGTTGGATGATTGTAATGGTTTACCGGAACTTAAAACATTTGATATTTTCACCGGTTATGGAAACCCAACAGTGCTGCTCTACTTTGAATCGGTAATGTCAAAACAAGACTATTTGAGCCCATTGGTCTGGTGATTGGCCCAATTTCATATAGTATGATAAAGTTAATATATAATTGGTGACACTCCACCACGCGAACCAGTGACGAGATCCTACGTCATGACATCACTTTTTCAAAGAACATAATACACTATATCACATTTCAAAAATTATAAACGAAATATTATCTGTAAATTGATGAAATTGTTTTGATTTTTGTCATTACAGTTGTGGAATAGGAAAGCTAACAAACAAAAATCGTACTATTTTCAAAATTATTATGTGGAGTTCCAATAAGAAGTCATAATCTGACATAAAGTACTGTTATTTTTTATAACAAGAGTATGATTTTGTGTGTGAGGAGAATATCTCTTTTGAGACGATATATTTTTGTCAAGTTATATATAGTACATTTAAAACTGAGTATGTTAAGAACTGAAAAACAGATCGTATAAAATACTTTTGAGGAACTAGCTAGTTATAGATGAAAAATTACACTTTCTAAATAAGCGTTAGAGGACATATTATTAATGAATGAATAAAGAAAAACAATAGATCGTGAAAACGAATCCATTTTCTGAAATCGAGAAACAGTTTCACTAAAGTGGAAACAAACAAAAGAAAGCTCCGAATTGAAGATATAAATAAATAAGGAGAAGCTAAAAGAAGAGAGAGCTGCTGCATGGGAATCTACGCTTTGATGCTTTGCTTGAAGATGGAGGCAAAGAATATATGCGGGTCCCTTTGGAAATTGCGCCTCAAATCTCTAATCCGATCTTAAAATCTTCTTTTCTTTACTATTTTATTATACACGTCTCTCTCGTTAGTGTTCTCAACTATATCAAAGGTAGGAGGACTATATGTCTATATCTTAAAATAATCATTTTATAGTCAGAAACTAATATGAACAAAGACAGTTCTAATTTAAATGAGTCATAGTGCAACGTGAAATTAAACGATTCCGATTTTCTTTAACTTGTACTATACAAAAAACAGCATGCATAACTGATTCATAATTCATACAGTATATAATATTGTAGTTTGTGATAACTGATTATATTAAAGAAAACTGAAAACATTATCTAGATAGGATTTTGGAAAATATTTTCTCTTCCTAGATGACTATGCAAGCAAACTAGCTAGTGTACATAAAATAAAATTTGGTTCGATAATGTTTTTGTCAGATATTATTTGGCAATAGATAGATTTGCTATACTAATAATTATTTATTANAAAAAAAAAAAAAAAAGTGGGAGTTTCAAATTGAAATACTGACTGTGAGTGAGACAGCACATGCCAAGCAAAACCTATCAGGCTGCGACCACTTGCTCTCACTTATTAGTATCATTCTTCTTCCTTCTTTCCTCGATTTTCTCTATATTATTCCTTTGTCATGCCGCCACGTGTCTTCCCATTAGCCGACACCTTGGCCCTACTCTTACCGCCGGCCAATCACTCTGTCCATTATAAGTCCCACACCTCCGAATACTTGTTCCGGTTTTTTCTTATTTCTTTAGAACGTTTATTTCAGAAATTAGGGTTTCTTATTTTCTACTTGTAGGTACGATTCGTGTGGTAGTTTATCATCAAGATTCAAGGATCCTATCCTAATTGTACATTTTTAAGTACTTCAAAAAAAAAAAATTGAAAGCCAGATACAAATATGACCTAAATTATGACTTCACTTGTTCATAAAAATAAGGAAAAATATTTTAAAATACCACAGAATAAATTTGAGTTTCCAAATATAAGAAATTCTAGCTCCTTGTTTTCCTAGAATTAGTGCCCAAAAAAACCCAACAATTGTCCTAATTATATCAAGTTTGGTGATTATCAAAATTGTTGGCATTTCCACCATTCCGTTGGTCTTGAAATTATAGTGTATACACTAAACCCAACAATTGACCAACTTGATCGATGCAGTCATTGATTTAACAAAAAGTAATACTAAAGTTTTTCGGCTTCATCAATTGCTTACCATCAACCAAGCACCAACGGTACAATCATATAAGGGAATTTTTTTTTTTTTTTTTTTTTGGTCGCCTGGAAATTAATAATGAGCAGGAGAATAAAAAATTGAAGATTAAGCATCCGAATTAGCATTATTAGGTTTAAGAAAAAGAAAAGAATAAACATTAGGTCAAATTAAATAGAAATGAAAAAGAGTATTATTTTGGGAATACCATAAATAAAAATTACAATATGTATCACTCAATAAACTATGATAAATTGAAAGTACATCATGTCGAGATAGATTGCAATATGATTCATATATACGAGAGCTCTCTTATCAATACGATCTGCTTTAACTTCTTTTTATTGCCCATATGAAATTCTAGTTTTGTCACTTGTCTTAAGACACTCTAAAGCAACTGAAGATATAACAACTTTGACTGGTCAACCCAAAACTCTTAGGGCATCCTTAATGGGGGCACACTAAATGGTGTGCTTAGAGTAAAAAAATTAATAAAATAATGTAAGAGTTTAGTTTAGAAACAAGATTAAATGAGTTGATTATTGGTAGAACCTGTTTCTAAGTAATATTTTAATAATTTAATAATCTTAACATATAAGTTTTTTTAAAACTTAAAAAAAAACATTTAATTTGAAAACATAAAAAACTTATACTGAAATTGATTTGAAATTAAAATGAAACACAAAATACAATTTAAATTATTATGAAAAAAAAAAA
>OVAQ01000997.1:0-22186 GCA_900406345.1 Erysimum cheiri | reverse complement strand
ATACAACTTAATCAATTTGTCATAAAAAATCTTTAGTAGTAAGTTTATCTCACTTACAGAGCTAACGTCCTGTTATTTCTGTGAGACTGACATTGTTGATCGATGCTCTTGGGTCGCTTTGCCCTGAGGATTCAACTCCTGAGTTGCCCCTTCTAGGTATAAATGCGGGTTGCTTTGGCTCTGGAAGGTCTGAGTTCTCGCTACTTAGCATCCAAATCACGGTTGCAACGCTCGGTCTATCATTTGCGTGATCTTGTACACACAACAGGCCTATGTGCACGCATCTGCGTATTTCATTTTCAAAACACTCTTCAAGGATGACCGGATCCACAAGAGCTATATCTTCCCCATCGTTCCAGAGTTTCCATGCCTGGTAAAAACAGAGAGATAAAGTTTCAAGAATGATTCAAAAGCTGTACTAGAAGAAAGGTCATGGTTCTAAAATTAGACTTACATAGGCAGAAAGATTCAGATTCTGCTCGTCATTGTAAAAGCTTGAGTTTCTTCTTCCACTCACAATCTCTAAGAGTATGACACCTAAGCTGTAAACATCAGATTTCTCTGAGAACAACCCTCCCATTGCGTATTCGGGTGCCATATAACCACTGTGATGTTATGCTTTTGTCAGTTATATAATCGACAAATAGCGGAAAAAAAATTCAGAGAAAAATTGTGTAAGAGTTAGTTAGGATGGCTACTCACTATGTCCCAACCACTCTTAGGGTGTTTGCTTCATCCTCATTCCTCTGGAAAATCCTAGCCAGCCCAAAATCGGATATCTTCGGGTTTAGATTCTCGTCTAACAAGATATTGCTGGATTTTAGATCTCTGTGTATGATCCTCAGTCTTGAATCTCTGTGAAGGTACATAAGACCTCTACAAATCCCATCGATTATGTTAAACCGCGTCTTCCAGTCAAGAAGTCGTTGCTTCACCGGGTCTGGATTATACAGCAACAAGACGCACAAACAAAACTAGCATTAGGATTTGTTCATGTGCCAACTAAGACTGTAACAGAGTTAAACCAAATGATAAGTCTACTACCAAATAGATATGCGTCTAAACAATTCTCAGGCATGAACTCATAGACCAACATCCTCTCTTCTCCTTCAATGCAGAAACCAAACAATCTCACGAGATTCCGGTGTTGCAACTTAGAGATCACGACCACTTCATTCACAAACTCCTCAACTCCTTGTCCAGATGTTCGCGAGAGCCTCTTCACAGCAATCTCTTGCCCTTCTCGTAACTTCCCCTGTAAATGAAAGTAGAGCCATTATACTTAACATTCCATTGTCACTTTGAAATTCCTCCCACCAAATGAAACAAAGAATTGTTTAAGAACCTTGTAAACTGCACCAAATCCTCCTTGTCCGAGTTTTTTTGTGATAGAAAAATTGTCAGTCGCCACTGCTAACACTTTGAACTCGAACAGTGGTAGCTCCTTAAGCTTGTATTGATTCACAAGGATGGCTCCAACATCATTACTACTCAAAGCTTCCATTCTCTCATTCAGTAGCTTCGTGTCTCTGTTCTTCTCTGTTAAATCAATTTAGAAAAGCAATGCAAAGAGTTAGTTATCTAATTACATAGAGAGATATATCTCACATGGTTGGAATGTAACACTAACCTCTAAGCTTAGCGATCTTCCACAGTGCTAAGACAACAGTCACTGCGACAAATAATGCGCCTACTACCAAAGTTACTATGATCACAGTTGATAGATTGCTCGGCCTTTCTACAAAAGATTTGTATAAATTTATTATGATCTACTAAACTGAAGTTAGATGGAAAACTGAGGTTAATAACTACACTTACTGAACTCTGAATTTGCAAGACGAATGTAAAAAACCACGCCAGTGCCCGAAAACTCTTGCATATCCATCAAGTTTCCGCTCCAAAGAAGACAGCCAATCCCTCTGTCGTAGGAGTAAGCCGTACAAGAACAATTTTTCAGACAGCTCCCAGGACAGTCTTGTTCATTGGCTTCAGATCGTTGTGGATTGTTGGGCACTTTCATCTTTTGCACTCTCACAAATCCATCACTTTCTCTACTTCCATCGTTGTTGTCTCTTCTTTCGCACTGCAATGGTGCCTTTCTTACGCATCCCTGAGTCCAGTTTCCGTTATTCCACTCCGCATAACTCTGTGGCTTGAACCCTCTAAAGCAGATGCAAGGCGGATTCGACCTGGAATTGCAACTGGCGAATTGGCCACATCTGGCATATGTATCACACTTTGTCGATGGAACCTTTAACCAGATCCTCCATTCTTGCATAGCTATGTTCCAATCTCTCTGAAACACGTTACCTTCCGAGTCCAAAAGAAAATGATATAGCAATGAGTTGCCAGAATAGGACATGGAGACAGACCCTCGATTATCACTATTAAGAGTAAGCTCGTAAAGATTGATACGGTAATCCATATTCGGTAACCCGATGAAGTATTGACCATTCCATGGACCGCTACGCCACATCAGAAGCTCACCTTTCCAGACGACAAGCTCTGGAAATGGCAGAGGAATCAAACCTGCAGAGTATAGTCCAGGAGTAGGATCAGATGGACTTTTCCAAGATCTTAGCTTAAGGCTCCTCCCCGTTTTCGCGTCAGTAGCAAGTCTCATTGTTGGCAGATATATGTTTTGAGGATGCTCAAAGCTCTCCCAAAGAATCTCATCCCCAGTATTAGTAGTTCCTCGCAGCACAAGGTTCCCTGTATTCAGCAACCGGGCATAGGTGGTGTTAGGAACCACCGGCACAGAGACATTGGTGGACCAGTGAACCCGTCCACGACCATCCATAACCACAAGATTCCCTTCCTCAGATATGGCAACCATTCCAGAAGAGTCATTGATCGGACTGTTCCTGTTTGCAACCCAAACAACGGTTTGCACAGGAATGTTATTGAACAATATCCCCACATAACGTCCTTTGGAGTTAACCGGGCTGAAGAAACCGAACTTGAAGGTGCTGTGGTTGGAGACGACCTTCTCAGGGTCCCTGTACTCGCTTGAAAAGGTGATTACATCAGTAGCCAAACAAAGACTCAAGGAAAAGCAAAGCAATGTAAGAAGAAAAATAAGAAAACAACCCATCTTCTCAAGAAGTCTGAGAGAGATGTAGAGCTTTATGGAATCGTATTGATATATAATATATCCAAAGACTTGAAAAAACTTTATGTTATCTCACTGGTTGGTGGTTTCATTTAATTGCCACTAGCAGAGGCACCACACTTGACATTTCCGCTCTGAAATTATTGGAGTGTGTGATGGGCCTTTACAAGCATTTGTGAGACAGGGACCTGCAAGGAGTCACAATCTGAGACGTCACATTTTGCGAAGTGGAATCGATATTCAGTCCGACGGAGTTGATACTGGAAGCCGTTTTGAAGCCTCGTCAGGACATGTTGCACAACAACAGGCAACAAGAACTCTCCAAAATCAACTGATGCAAACAAGGATTTACAGATTCCTCAGGTAAATAATGCTCTAACTCTTCAAAGTATGGAATCGATAGTGAACATTGATCACAGGAAGAGAGTTTCGCTGCTTGAGAATAGGAGACAATGTGGTGAAAAATGTTAGTGATGAGTGATGACTATATTTGAAAACCATCAGAGATGCTTTCTATGGGGCAAAATTAAACTGCAGGGAGACAAAAGAGACCGTATTTGACCTTCAAATGTAAAATTTTGGAACCAGTATCAGTTTTTTGTTTCAAAGATACAAACAAAGATACAGCAAGACCATTGATCTTATGAAACTTCCACACAATTTAAGACAAAAACCCAGAAACAGGACAAGACAAAAGTAATGGTTGTGAAAGATACAAGCATAGCCATTGCAGGGTAAGTCTAACAATAAATAGATGAATCTTCAAAAAGAAAATGGAAGGTAAAGTGTATTTAATGTTCATTACTGAGAAAAAAAAATTGGTCTATACATATACAAAGCAGACGCTCCTTCTCAGTGAGAAGTTCTCACTGACTATATAAAAAGAAAATGAAGGAGAAGGAGAAGAACAAAAACACTCATGCTCTTTATTTATGTAACCTCATATAATTACTAAAGTGATGAGAGAAAGATTGGAAGAATTGTAATTACTCTCATCGCTTATATAAACAACATAGGTGTGTGTATATCTCTAGTAACAATAATCTCACCAGTCCTATAGTTTAATTACCCTTAGATACAGATATACAACTTAATTAGTTTCTCAAAAAAATTTCTCTAGTATTAATTTTATCTCAACTTACAGAGCTAACGTCCTGTGAGTTCTGTCAAGCTCACATTGTTGGAGGATGCTTTCTGGTCAGTTTGCCACGGTGATTCAGCGTCTGGAGATCCCCTTCTAGCTATGAACGCAGGTTGCTTTGGCTTGGGAAGGTTTGAGTTCTCGCTACTTAGCATCGAAATCAGTGTTGATACGCTCGGTCTATCATTTGCATGATCTTGTACACACAACAGTCCTATGTGCACGCATCTGCGTATTTCGTTTTCAAAACACTCTTCAAGGATGACTGGATCCACAAGAGTGATAATCTCCCCATCATTCCATAGTTTCCATGCCTAGTAAAAACAGAGAGATAAAGTTTGAAGAATGTTTCACCAATTTTACAAGCTTTTGTAGAAGAAAGGTCATGGTTTCTAATCAAGTGGACTTACATAAGCTGAAAGATTTAGATTCTGCTCATCATTGTAGAAGCTTGAGTTTTTCCTCCCACTCAAAATTTCTAAGAGTATGACCCCTAAGCTGAAAACATCGGATTTCTCCGAGAATAACCCTCCCAGTGCGTATTCGGGTGCCATATAACCGCTGTGAGATTATGCTTTTGTCAGTTATATCATCAATAAACATATAATAAAGTTCAGTGAAAAATGTGTGTTCTAGTTAGTTAGGGTAGCTACTCACTATGTTCCAACCACTCTTAGGGTGCTTGCTTCATCCTCATTCCCCCGGAAAATCCTGGCGAGCCCAAAATCGGATATCTTCGGGTTTAGATTTTCATTTAACAAGATATTGCTGGCTTTTAGATCTCTATGTATGATCCTGAGTCTTGAATCTCTGTGAAGGTACATAAGACCTCTGCAAATCCCATCGATTATGTTAAACCGCGTCTTCCAGTCAAGAAGTCTTTGTTTCACCGGGTCTGGTTTACACAGCAATGGGCACACAACAATAGTATTAGCCAACAAGAAAATTATGACGGAACAGAGTTAGGCCAATGTTAAGGTACTACCAAATAGATATGCATCCAAAGAATTTCCTGGCATAAACTCATAGACCAGCATCCTTTCTTCTCCTTCAATGCAGAAACCAAGCAATCTGACGAGGTTCCGGTGTTGCAACTTAGAGATCACGACCACCTCATTCACAAACTCTTCGAGTCCTTGTCCAGACGTTCGTGAGAGCCTCTTTACAGCGATCTCTTGCCCTTCTCGTAATTTCCCCTGCAAACGAAAGTGAACCAATCCATAACTCCAAGATCAGCTTGTAACCACTCGTACCAATGAAGCAAAGAATTGTTTATAAACCTTGTAAACTGAACCAAAACCTCCTTCCCCGAGCTTGTTTATGATAGCGAAATTGTCAGTAGCTGCAGCTAACATTTGATACTCGAACAATGGTAGCTCTTTAAGCTTGTTTTGATTCACACGTATTGCTCCAGACTCGTTATTATTTAAAGCTTCCATCCTCTCAAACAGTAACCTTGTGTTTCTGTTTTTCTCTGTTGAATTAAGAGAAAAACAATGCAAAAATAAGCCAAACTTTTTCCAGTCTCAAATATATATAGAGAAATGATTAAATATAACTCTGACCTCTACGCTTTGCCAACTTCCGCAGTGCTAAGAGAACAACCACCGCGACAAAAAATGTGCACCCTACCAACGTGAGTGCGATCACAAGTGATCGATTGCTTGAGGATTCTATGAAAAATTTGGTGAGAAATCTATCTACATTATTATATTGCAGTTTATGGAAATGGGGAAACAGTTACTTACTGAGCTCTGAAGCTGCCAGACGGATGTAAAGAGGAACGCCCGAGCCCAAATACTCCTGCATATCGATCAAGTTTCCGGTCCAAATAAGACACCCTATCCCTTGGCCGTAATAGTAAGCCGTACAAGAACAGTTTTTCAGACAGCTTCCAGGACAATCTTGTTCACTGACTTCATATCGCTGTGGATTGTTGGGGATTTTCATCTTTTTCAATCTCAAAAATCCATCACCCTCTCTACTTCCATTATTGTCTCGTCCCTCGCACTGCAGCGACCTCTTTCTTACGCAACCCTGAGTCCAGTTTCCTCTGTTCCACTCCGCATAACTCCGCGGCTCAAACCCTCTAATGCACTTGCAAGGCGGATCTAACCGGGATTGGCAACTGGCGAATTGGCCACATTTACCATATATATCACAATTTGATGGAAACATTATCCCAGTCCTCCATTCTTGCTCAACCTCGCTCCAGTATTTCTCCACTGCATACCCCTCGGAGTCCAAGAAAAAATGATACAGCGAGTCATGATTAGTATATGACATGGAGACGGATCCTCGGTTGTCATTACCAAGGGTAAACTCGTAAAGATTGACACGGAAAACGAATTCTGGTAGTCCAATAAAGTATTGACCATTCCACGGCCCGCTACGCCACACCATAAGATCCTCTTTCCAGATGGCAAGCTCCGGAAATGGTAGAGGAATCACACCAGCAGAGTAGCGTCCAGGCGAAGGATCAGAAAGGTTTTTCCAAGATCTAAGCTTAAGGCTCCTTCCCGTTCTTGCATCAGTAGAAAGAGTCATTGTTGGCAAGAATGCATTTTGAGGATGCTCAAAACTCTCCCACAGAATCTTATCCCCACTGTTTGAAATTCCTTCCAGTACGAGGTTCCCTGAATTCAGAAGCCTCGCATATGTGGCGTTAGCAGCTACTGGTTGTGAGACATTCGTGGACCAGTGAACCCGTCCACGACCATCCTTAATCACGAGATTCCCGTCTTTGGATATCACAATCACTCCTGAAGAGTCATTGATCGGGCTGTCTCTGTTTGCTACCCAAACCACGGCAGGCGGTGCTGAGATTTTATTGAACCAAATCCCTGCGTAGCGACCAGTGGAGTTAACCGGACTGAAGAAACCAAACATGAAAGTGCTGCGATTGGAGATGAGCGTTTCCGAGTCCTTGAGCTCGCTAGAGAACGAGACAACATCCCCAGCCAAAGATAACCTCAAAGAGAAGAAAGACAATGTAAAAATAAGAAGGAGAGGACCCATGTGTTCTCGTGCAATCTCGTTTTTTATTCTGGTAGAAACATCGAGCTTCATGTATTCATATTTATATATCCAAAGTGTTGAAAAAATATTGACTTCAAATCAATGTTTGGTAGTTTTAATTTCAACCGTTAGTACCGACAAGCCTCAAACTTGACTTTTCAACTATGAACATGACTGGAGTGTAAGAGAAGATATGAATATTATTTGGAACCGTCAAAGACGTTCTTTTGTACCAGCAAGATTCAACTGCAGAGATGTACAATACCATTGAAATTCTTTTCACTGCTTTTTCAAAGACAAACAAAAGACAATGAATCCACTCATCCCAAATTCCACAGAGTTAAAAAAAAAAGACCAAGAAACAAGACCATACTTACAACGAAGATCTAGAATACCCCAAACCCCAAACAACAGACGATGCAGCACGCTCCAGAACACAAACCAAGGGCATATGAACGCTTTCTTTCTATGTCTCCTTAGGAAGGTCTCCTGTAACATGGAAGCTGACGCAAGATCAGTCGTTACATATAAGACATCATTGATTGATCCAACTTTTGAAGAAGTAACTTAACATATCCAGACATCACAGCAAATCTCTAGCTTCTGTAGGATATTGGTCAATATCACCAAGAGATCAATGAATGCAACAAAAGCAGTAATATGCACAAATTATCACACATACACATCTTAATCATCAGGAATAACACAACATCTTAGTGAATCTTCCTACCATCCAATCATACTAGCTGAGAAAGATGACTCCAAACAAATTTTCTTATACAAAACCTTAAGATTGAAGATAGGAATTAAAGGTCAAATCTTAATCCAATTACAATGTTACTGTTCCCTTATAATATGTAACCTTCTTCATTGATGACACATTTGTATACCCTAAGCCAAGAGAAACGTATTCCTAAGTAAATTGAAATTGACCTGCATTCAAAGTCAACCATGCTGATGCTGCTGCTTATCTGAAGCATCATGGTACTCATCCTTGTCTCCCTCTTCCTCAGCCACCTCAGGCACTGTGTGAAGCTTATCACTATCTACCAGATTTTCAGCACCATTTTCGCCGGATTTCTCATCTTCTCCGTCCTTGTCATCTGGAAATCTAACAACCACCACAGGACAAGCACAATGGTGGACAGAGTAATCACTGACACTCCCCAACCTCCCTTTGCTGCTTCGTTTCGTAGCACCGAATCCTCTGCTACCCATAATCAAGGTGCTTAACCCTAACCTCTCCACCTCCAAACACAGTCTCTCCTTCATATCGTGATCCTTGACGATATGGATCTTAAACGGAATATCCGCCTCAACCAAAGGCTGAGCAACGTCACCCGCTTTCTGATTCGTGAAAATGTCGAAATCGTCCTCAAGCTTCTTCTGAGACTCTTCGTTCTCCGGATCCCACTGCGGGGACAGGTCAATGGCGCCCCAATCGGCGCCGTAAAGGACGCTCGTCGGCTGAACGTGGAGGAGAACGACGGCGTCACCTGATCGGAGATAGTTCTGAACAGCCCATTGAACTGCGTAAGCACTCTCGTCGCTTAGATCGACAGCGATCCCGATCTTACGCTGTGCTCCAGCTGTCGGTGTGCCGGTGCTCAGGAATCTAGGAGAAGACGGTTGCACTGTAACAACCGTCGGCGATTTCCGATCGGATCTCGGAGATTTTCCCGGAGAAGTCATGATTCCGTTATTTCTCTCTATGGGTTTCTTCACGATGATGAATGCTTCTTCGTGAGTGTTTTAAAAGAATGAGCTTAGCGGTGGCCCAAAGATACGAATAAAAGAGAGACATAGACTCTGTACGGTACGGTGTATAGTATAACAGCGACTCTTTTTAGTACTTTTCTTATGAGAACTGGATATTGTTGAGAACCGTCCGATTGATGGGTTTTAATATCTAACGGCTGTAAAGGTGGGAGTAAATCTCAGTGAAATGACAACGGAAACACCTGATAATTGGGTTGGGTCAAAATTTTCCCCAATTTCTTCAATCAGGACTCTCTAGGGATTTCAATTTCAAACGATCCAATTCGGAGTTAAATCCCTAATTCCGAAGAATTTGTTTGGAGTAAAAGATGCCACAGAGACACAGTCGAAGAAGAACAATGATCAAGCCCTTCGATTGATGCGTTTTACTTGTGAGCTTACATTATTTATTTTACATCCTCCAAAGGTATACAGAAGTGAAACAGTCACTTGTTTTCATTTCAGCCTGATTTTATATCAGTGGTAGTTGTTTGTGTTTTCAAGTAGAAGACTTGTCACTTGTTACTTTCGAATTCAATAGCTTGAAAGAAGAGTGTGCCATGTTAAAAGAGCTGGTTATGTCGTATTGTGTGATATATCGAATTCAGCTTATGTGTTTAACATTTGGGCTTTGTGTACAGGAGGATTTGTAACTTGAAGAAAGGAGGAACGGGCTTTGCCAAACATGATGATCATATCGAAGCTAAGGACTACAAGCATTTGGGCAGTGGTTCTGGTTTAGGACTTGTTAGGCCAGTTAAGACATAGAACATGATCAATGTCAAATAGACTGGATCCTGAGATCTCTTTGAAAACTTTTGTTTCATTTAGATATATAAACAAAAAATAGATATGTTCAATCATTAATATCAGTCTCATATGTTCATCTACTTGGTGAAGCCTATAGCATCATCTCTCGTCTTGTATTTTCTGTGTTAGAAATAAATTTCAATGTAAGTACTCCATTTAATTGCCACCGATTCAACTCCATTTCAGTAAATTTAATCCGCAAATTTATGAATTTTTGTTTCGTTACCAAATTTAACAAAACGTCTTCAAACGGAAAACACAGTATTAGAGCGACTACAAAACTCATAATTGCTAAAATAATAACAACTTACCAATAAATTAAGATTCAATTTAAACAATAAACATATAGTCAGCCCTGAATTAGCCAAGTCCTCTTTCTTTAGAAACGTTATAAATTCGGTATTTGTGATTCACACCTCATGTGACAATATAAATAAATAAAACTTGCTTTATCTTGGGAAATTATAAAATCTAAATATAAGAAGATCGTATAATTGAGCAGATAGGATAAGAATAAACATCATCAATCACTCTCTCCACTAGCCGGAATATCTACGTGGCAACAGCTGTACCGTTAATAATGACAGTTTATAGCTGGGTTTATGAATAATTAATTACCCGCCAAATCACTAACGCTTTAAAACAATAAAACAAACAAATAAAAAAAAAAAGTAGCAAAAGGCGTTCACCAAAAAAGGCACAAATCCTTTGGGAGAAGATATCAAAGAGAAAAGCCCTAAATCTCTCTCTCTTTCATCAATGGCGGATTTGAATAAACTCGAGAGTGGAGAAGGAGCCGTCGTAATCGGCGACATTAGAGAAGACGACAGCGGCGGCGCAGAGGCGGGAGAGAGGGAGAGGCTAACGGAACTTGAAGGAATCTCTGTGCTTGATTTCGATCTGCTTTGCTCGACGGTTGCGCTTCAAACTCAGGGGAAATGGAGGAAACTTGAGAGCTCGGAGGGAGAAGATACGGCGGATGATGATTATGGCGGCGGCGTTTTACGGCTTTGGGAAGGCGATGTTATGGATTGCTTCGGAGATCGTCATCTTTGTATCGAATCTGCGTGGTTGGTTTTTTTTCCTCTTCTCCTATCATTCTTTAAAAGAAAAGCATTTTTTTTTACCTAGAAATCAGAATTTTATTTTGGGTTTCCTCATCTTTTTCCCCCTTTATTCGTATTGACATTTGTTTGATAAAGCTAAGTTTTTTAATGTGGTGATTGATTAAAGTCAAATTGAGGTCAGATGTTTCAGAATATGAAAGAGGGAAACATAGATTCTGACACTTCTGCCCTTTTTGTCACCTAGAACTAAAGCGTTTATATTCAACATTTGGTGCATAATGGGACAAAGATTTACTGTAACTAGCGTAATTGAGTTGTTTATCATTCCTGAAAGAGTGATTACGAAGCAAGAGATTTTTTTGTATAATAGTGTTTTTTATCTTGTTTCAGCTGTCCATGTTACAGATTCGGTAAAAATATGACAAGGACTGGTTTTGGTTCTTGCTTTCTTCAGGTATAATAAGATCCTATAAATACAATTGATCTCTGACCTCTTTTGAGTTGCAATCATTGAAAGCTCCTGACTTTTCTTTGTATTTGACTTCTCCTTCTCTTGACCAATTTTGTATTTGTCAGGGTGCTGTTCATATGATTCTTATTGCCGGTTTCCTATTCAACGTTGCTGCTTTTGCTGTAACCAAAAGGCACTGCTTTCTCTATCTGGCTATCGCTTTCGTCCTTTTGATTGGTTCCTACTTGGGTTTCTTCCGTATGCAGATAAGAAGGAAGTTTAACATTAGAGTAAGCAGATGCCTTCTTTTCGTTATCTTCTCTGGAGTGTGTTAAGAAATCTATTTGTTTTTTTTTTCTGCATCATGACCTTTCGTTTCTCTTACTTCTTACAGGGTACTGATAGTTTCTTGGACGATTGCATCCACCATCTAGTCTGTCCATTCTGTACATTAACTCAGGTGTGTATCAATCACAGATCATTCCCTTGAAAACAAGCTGTATCCATTAAGCCTTTTTTCGTTTCAACTTGCTTGTGATGCCATGCAGGAATCGAAAACGCTGGAGATGAACAATGTTCATGACGGTATCTGGCATGGTCGAGGAGACACTCTATGCATAGGCGGCTATCCTGAAGGAAAGGCTTTTCTTGAGCTTCATTCGCCTCCAGTCATTGTATCATCAATGGCATCTGAACCCTAACAGCACTCAGCAGATTTTCATATAACCTGCAACCAAGCTCTGCGCCTCCATAGCAATAGGCATTAGTATCATCATCGGCTTATAGCGGTTGATTTGCTTAACCGTTGAAACAGATACATGTCAAAAGAAAACTTTCATGTTTGGTTTCGAAACTGTGAAATATAGCAAACATGGAAAAGTTCAATGAAAATGTCCTGTAAGGTTCGGAAAGGAGAAAGGCTAAAAGGCCATTTGTATGCTAACAGTGAACCAGTGCAAGTTATGTGTATACAGCCATCTGTTTGTATGATAATACATTTGATGATCATGATTTTGATAATGGTGATCACATACAACCATTGTCATTTACAGATAAAGAAGATATGGATCACTGATCGCCCATCTTGTGGAGTTTTAAGGTACATATTGAAATACAAGAGATCATGCTTGTTGATAGTCCAGTAGAATTCATAAACGGCAAAGTAGAGATGAGAGAATAGAAACAATGTATTGTGTGTGGCATTTTGGTCTTGTTCGGTTCTGTTATATACCCTTGTCGACTCAAAATAAAACCACAAAGCCAAAAGGGAAAACTAGACAATTAGCTACACAGACATACATGAAAGTAAAGACTTTATTCAAATCCTCTGGACCTTTCTCAGGCAGTCTTTTTCATTGTTTTTGATCGATGTTCTTTGGTTCAGAGAACAAACGGGCGGTTTATATCGGAAACCAACCGCGTAAATACAATTCTATGCAGTTAGAATGAACCAAAATCCATGACAATAATTAAACAAAAGAGAAAAGAATGAAAAATAAACAAGAGGAACACAAGAACATGTACTTTCTTTCTATGTTCTCTCATCTAAGATGTGTAAATTGTTTCAACTCCTATGATGATAACAAACAAAATTTGAAGAAGATGAAACCTTTCTTCTCCTACGGCGCCATCAGACCATCCACCGTGTAAGAAAGAGACTTAGCCCAGTCGGTTTTCAACACCATTGTTTGCAACGTGTGCATCACATCATATCCTGGGTCGAGTTTCCGTTGCCAACCCTGTAATCAAATTGATACTTAGATCGAAAGCAAACTTAATCTCTCTGGAGTTATAAACAGTAATTGGATCAAACTAGGTTGTAATTACCATGCTGTAAGCAACAAGCAGTTTCAAAGGCAACATCTGTAAGCTCTGTTTCTATAATAAGCTTAGTTTTCGGTTCCATGCTCTTTAGGAATGTATTTCAAAACCCTTTTATCAGACTTAGCATGATCTAAAATCTACACAAATATTTGAAAATGGGGAAGATTTTGGCTCACCTCGAGAACTAATGTTGTCACCATCACAGTGCACACATTCCCATCAATATTAACTCTATGACGTCTTACTTTCTCAAGTAATTCATGCATACAATCTGCTGGATGTACTAAATCTCCCTCAGGGGTTCCCCAGAATTTGAATGCCTCCTCTACTTCCTGTCAGAGTATTAAAGTATTAGCCATCACAAAATAGAGAATTTTGAAAGATATCTTCCATATATTTGACAAGTCAACTGATTTCTGAAGTATAATGAAGTTATTACCTCGATAAAAGCCTCTGGATTGGGACAATTCTGCTTTCTTGATAATTTAAGTGTTCGTTCAGCAGCAGTCCGGCCATCCCTAAGCGCAACTGCCTTGAAAAAATCAAGTAAGTTCTCTCGGTCGTTCTTTGCGAGTTCCGCAGTCATTCCCACATCAAGGAAAACAATGTGAGGCTTCTTTGTTTTGAAAAGGCCTCCACGGGATGCCTTTTTCCGGACAAGGATATTTCCCGGATGCATGTCAGCGTGAATAAAGTTATCAACCTGAAGAAACAATTCACTTGAGATTAAGAGCATCGATGAAGCGTACATATCAGTTATAAGTGATCTTAAAAGACTACAAAGAGGTTAATACCAGGAGCATCTTCAAGAGGGCATGGGTCCCGATGTGAGCCAATCTAGTCTTAATCCATTCATGTCCTTCCATTCCATCAACATAACGCGCCACACTTTCTCCGTGCTCATATGTCTCCACCAAAACAGCCGGATGTACAAGCGGATACACAGGTTTGGGGAAAGAGACATCCTTCCATCTACGGAAGTTATATATGAACCGACTCAAATGAGAAGCTTCCCTTGCGAGATCGACTTGAGACAACATGAAGACACCAAACTGTTGCACACTCTCATCCAATCTCAACCATTTCAAAGCTGGAATTATAGTCGATATCTTGGCCACTAAATTAATTATCACAAAATCTCTCCTAATCGATTCACCAACACCCGGGTGTCTAACTTTAACAGCAACCAACGAAGACTTGGATTTTTGTCCTGGATACTGAAACCTCAAAGAAGCTCTATGTACTTGAGCAATACTCCCCGATGCCACTGGCACCTCTTCAAACTCCTCAAATATCTCAGAAAGTTTACGACCAAACGCCTTCTCAATAGTTTTCTTAGTGTAGGCAAAACTATGCTCAGGAGCATTACTGTGAAGCTTTGAGAGCTGCGAACACAAATCCTTGGGGAAAAGATCTGGTCGCGTGGCTGCCCATTGACCCCATTTGATAAAAGCAGGACCTGCTCTTTCCAGAGTTCGATGGACTATTTCAAGCCATAGTTTCCTAAAACGAGGCCCACATGCTTCCACAACCAGCCCCATCAGAATACTAGGAGTAAACAAACAAGCTATATAAAAAGCTCTCCCAATCAAAATAAAACCCTCTATAACCGAAAACAATAGCGAAGACAGAAAGATAGGACCATTCTTTGCCCTTTTGTAGAGGGATTTATCTGAAGCATAGTGATCTATCCCCGAACCAGGAGCTCTCTGAGCCCATGCTACTTGTCCACAAGTGACAGCAACGATGCCAGGTATTAACAAGTGTGAGCGGGTAAGAGACAAGCTGAACGCTTGAGCAATAGTAGTTATACGAGGTAAGCTCCACTGGCGCACAGAATATTTATTATGAAGCCTTTTCCAAGCAACTTGAGCATGATGAGTAACTACATTTCTAGCAGAGGCAGTAGAATAACTTCGAGACAGATAATAACTCAAAAAACTTCCTTTAAGATCTCGAAAGGCCAATGTACAATGCCCATAACTCGGAATCCTAACAGACGAAGAGTAAGTTCTAAACTGAGGCGACCTCAGGGCAGCTGTAAAAGCAGTTCTATAGCTTCCCCATTGTGTCCCTCTTCCTTTCTTGTTCGATAAAAGTGATTGAGTTTGTTTTCCAACGATTCTAGAGATAAAAAATCTGCAATAGCAGAGCAGGCAATAATTAGCTAAGAGAGCATAAAGAAGGATCCGATCAACATTAAGACGTATGAACCAAAAGAAACTTGTAAATTTCGAAACTTTACACATAAATTCAGCTAAAAGCTTACATTAAGAATCATATACCAGTCTCCGAGTAAATGGGAAACAAAAATTAGATCAGAATTCGTGACAGACCGACCCAAAATACGAAAGTGGTGTGGGTCTACGAGAATATAAAAGCCGTTTGATGAACAAACCTTGACATGGCGACGACGACGATGAGAAATCACGGGAAGAAAACGCGGAAACGCGACTTGTTGGGTATGGATCTCTAAAACGTTAAAAGTGAGGAGCATTTTCTCATTGACTTCAACTTTTGGAGACTAATCGGTTAGCGTTTTCCGTCCGGTGTCACGAAGCTTTCCTCCGGGAGAAGACCTAAAAGCCGACACGGAGAAGAGAGAGACGAGAATAGGTCAGGTCAGTGATTTCGTTCGGAAGCCCAGAAAAGGAAATTGGTAACTCTCTGAAATTGGGCTTAAAAAACATACTATGATTTAAGTCGACGTGTGACATTGTCAAACCAAGGGAATGATGTGAACAAGAAGCCTTAGGTCGGTCTAAAAAGACAACCTGTAGTGTCGTCACATTTTAATAGTATAGATTCCAAAGTTTTTTTTATTTTGTCTCCCTAATGAAGGATTAACTTGTCTAAAATTGAATTGAAATATATACAACTCTCTAGTTATGCCTTAGGTATTGATTTTTTTTTTTTTTTCACCACCATTGAAAAATTTCGATTTTATTTTGATTTGTAAAAGTTTGCCCATAGTTTATTGATTTTCATTGGTCCATTTTTTTTCTTTTTTAGTCAGCAAACAATTTCATGAAGAAAGGTTTTTAAGAAGTTTTAGGGGAAAAAAAGGGGTCGTATTTACGAATATTGTTAAACCCCCGTTAAGCTGTCTCGATCTGATTCTTTAGGGGGTCAGGTCACGGTCGACAAATCCTCTTTTCATCTAATATTACAGGTTGTTTTTTTTTTTTTACCGGACTTGGGCTCTCCGGCGACGGAGAAAAGCTCTTTCTCCAAAGGTCAGTTTCCTTCTTTCTCTTTCTTTTCTCTCTCTGTGTGATTGAACTGAGGTGTAGGAACTCCGGCCGCCGGAAAAGAATAGGTTTTTGGTTATCAATAAGTAAACGACTTAGAGGAAATTGAATTGAGCTTTAAGGGTCGTGAAATTTGGAATCCGATAAGATTAATTCGATATGTATGGTTTTAGGATCTGTAATGAAGATTTTGGCTTTGAGGTTTATTAATAGCAGCTAAAGAGATATTAAATACTTTGATGCGAATACAGAAAGAAAGTTTGGGACTTTGTCCTTTGTAGACGGTCAATCTTAGAGAAGGTTAATGGGCATGTGTTAGAGAAGGTCAGAGTTAGTGTTGAACTATTTAACTGAGTAATTGGCCTGTGCCTCGATTAGCTGTTGACTTCAGATTGCATGAATTTGAAAGCACGAGTCAAGTGAGACTCTGGTGTTTGATTTGGCGGATTTCTTGAGTGGTTTGCTTATGCTTGCTACTTCTGCGTATATATAAGTTGTGAAAAATGAGTTCTTTTTTATTTACGCAGGGACTTAATTGTGGGAACTAGGTATGCATAAGGGTCGAGGTTTATTTGTCCTTGCTAGTTACTGATCAGCACAATGTGGTTTGACAATGAGAAAACCTTTGTTTGGTAATTTATGTGTTAGATTTATTCATGCCTAGAAATTGTATATGTCCAAATCGAAAGCATGAGAAGGACGGTTCATTGATAATTAGCAGATGGTTGCTTTGAGATTTTAAGTTGAATTTTGGAATTATTGAACAGATGGTGGCTACTGAATTTGTGTGATCTTTAGAATATCTGCTATAACTTGTAAACTCACTGTTGATACAAGAGCTTACATGTTTCAGGCCCTAGACAGCTTAAATCTATGAAATGAATTGTTGTGCATTTAGCTTCTTTCACAAACTGTTGTGACTGTGACTCGCTGTCAAACCAAATTGGGTTCTTTATCTGTCTATATGTTCAAGTCCATGAATTGTTTTGCTGAACCCTGCAAATTTGATACAGAAAACAGTGTACTTGATAGCTGAGAAAGAATAGAAGTGACAAGGGTGATTGAAAATCTGAAGGAATTAGATGGGAAGCAGCAACAAAAGCGGAGAACAAAAAAAGCAAATGGCAGAACTGGGCAAAAACCTTAAAGAAGGTGAGAGGATTCTGGAGCCCACACGTAGGCCTGATGGAACTCTCCGGAAACCCATCCGGATTCGAGCTGGATATGTTCCACAAGACGAAGTTGTCAAATATCAGTCCAAAGGTTCTCTGGTATGGAGTCCTTATTCCCTCAACCCTGTATTCTGTTCTTGGACTCATTGCTTCTCCTGGAAGTGAATCGTTTAAATTTGATTTATCTCAGTACTGGTTGTGGATAGCATTCTTTTCTTTAATTTTTTGTACCACCCTTATGTCCTTTGTTAGAGTGCTCAAGACATTGTTTCCAAATTTTTGCGCTTCTATCTTGGTTTGAAGAAGGGCAAAAGGAAGGTAGAATAGTTTTTATTTCTAATATGCATTTGATTTGCAATAGATGAAGAAGGAGATGGCCTCACAAGGGCCTCCAGGTTATGAACCTGATCCAGCTCCTAAACCAAAGACCAAAGCTGCTAAAAAGAACGAACGTAAGAAAGAAAAGAGATTACAGGTATGTGTTTCAAGTCAATTCATATGCTACTAGCTTGGTCTTCAGTTATTGGAACATTTTTTAACTTAACAACTCTGCAGGCTACTGCAGAAAAAGGTAAAAGCTCTGAGGATGGCTCAGCTGGTAATGTAGACAAGGAAGAAGCTGTTTCCATTGTGGCTCCAAGTAATGGATTCCAATCTGTGAATGTATTGGCTTCTCAAATGGAGGCTTTGGATGTTTCTTCAAATAATGCTGTACCTGGGGAAGCGCCTAATCCAGGAACTACAGGAGAAGATGTAGAGAAAAGAATACGCGCACTTAAGAAGAAAGTAAGATTTCCATCTTCCTGACTTCATCAGCTACTTTAATTAGAATAAGCCATTTGAGAACCTTTGGCTGGGAAGATATGATCTTCACTGTCTCGTTCAAAAACAATATTGCTATGCATAAACCTTGTTCCAAATGGTTTTCAATCATCAATTTTCTTCAATTCATAGCAATATTGTTTTTGAGACAAGGTAAATGCTACCCAAGTTGATGCAGAAACCTGCGCGCTAGCGGTTTTGTCTAATTGTCTCCTGTTAACATTTGCAGATCCGACTCACAGAAGCTCAACAGCAGAAGACTGCTCCCCGAGACCTTCAGCCGGAGCAGTTAGAGAAGTTCTCTAAGTTGGAGGAATGGAGGCAAGAACTCAAGACTTTGGAGGATAAGGAGGCTTTACTCGCTGCAGCATCGACATAAGTTGTCTAACTTTTAGACAGGCTGCAACTTTTCTCCTGAAATTTCTGGAATCAATCCAAATTTGTATCATTGGAAAGGAGGCTGTTGTTACTTCTTAGGTTTTGTCAGATTTGATTAATGAACTTGGCGCAATGCCTAAATCCTCATTTAAATTGATGTCCCTTTGTGTTTGTGTTTGGTCCTAATCTAAAGCATCTGCTTCCAAACAGATGATATAAAGTTGTTGTAGCAATCATCACCCGATCAATCAAGGTGGAGGGCATGCTTGAAACGTCGTAAAGTTTGATCCTAAAGCTCACTTGAATTCAGGAAGATTTCTTGTAGACACAACGGCATAGGTACATATAGGCATATCTATCTGCATACATAATTTGCAACACTTTGCTGCTCCATGCTCTAAGAGAACATCTCTACGATTAAATACACCTCAATACAGAAGACCTTAAAATATAAATGCTTCCTGTTTCAGATTGGTTTGATAAACATGCTTCATCTCGAAAGAGGAAACCACATTTGTTATCAGTGTGGTTGTTGCTGCACTCTTACTAATTGCCATGAAGTTCTGTTCCATAAAAAGGAAGCCACAGTTACTAGTCGTTAATTGATCTGAAAGTTTTAAGTTGAGTCCTGCTCAACTGCCATATTTAAGAGGAAAACATGTTCTACAATTTACTTTTCTAGGTCTTAAGAATAATGAAGAAGTTGATACTCACTTTCTTAGCTTACATCAATAACTTAAAAGTGACTTTTGTTTTGTATATTTTTTATCTGATAAGTTTTATTATATAAACAAGTTTCAAATTTAACAATAAGCTTGCCATATTGATACGTAAGTATTTATTGTTGTAGGTATCCTTTTAGTTCATGTTGTGATACAAGTCACATGAATCAGTTTCACTGATCTATGTCTACTGCTCCACCTAGAAGAACAGAAGAACTTTACTGTTAACGTTGTTGGTTCAGGTGAGATCCACTTGGCTTTTAATGGGACACACACCATTTATATTCATACATTTCATCAAGATCTCATCAGAAAAAAAAAAAGAAAAAACACAGAAAATGAAGATCTTCTTCGTCTTCTTCCTCCTCCGATCTTGTGTGGGAACCAACGATACAATCATGAGAAGACAGTCTTTGAGAGATGGTGATGTCATAGTCTCTGATGGGAAGAGATTCGCCTTTGGTTTCTTTAGCCTGGGGGATTCGAAGCTTCGGTATGTCGGGATTTGGTATGCTCAAATCTCTGAGCAGACTATTGTATGGGTTGCAAACAGAGACCATCCTATTAATGGCACATCTGGGCTGATAAAGTTCAGCAGCAGAGGGAATCTTGGCGTGTACGTATCAGTCAATGAAACAGAGCCTGTCTGGTCAACTAATGTTTCAGATAGTATCTTGGAAACAACTTTAGTTGCGAGACTCTCTGATTTAGGCAACCTTGTTCTGCTCGATCAAGTCACAGAGAGAGGTTTCTGGGAGAGCTTTGACTATCCTACAGACACTTTTCTTCCGTTTATGAGATTAGGTTTCACTCAAAAAGACGGTTTGGATCGCTTTCTGACATCATGGAGATCTCCTGGGGATCCTAGTTCCGGAAACTTCACATACCGGATAGAACGTAAAGGGTTTCCGCAGCTCATTCTGTATAAAGGTCTGACACCGTGGTGGCGTGCAGGGTCGTGGACAGGAGAGAAGTGGAGCGGTGTGCCTGAAATGACAAGAAGTTATATCTTTAATAGCTCGTTTGTCAATAATGAGGAAGAAGTATCGATCACTTACGGTGTGACGGATGCTTCCGTCATAACAAGACTGTTGGTGAATGAGAAAGGAAACATGCAACGGTTAACATGGATAGCAAGGGACATGAGATGGAACGATTTCTGGTCAGCTCCTAAAGAGAAGTGTGACTACTATGCACATTGTGGCCTTAATGGTCACTGTGATCCCACTAGTTCAGAAACGTTTGAGTGCACATGCCTACCTGGTTTTGAGCCCAAGATGCCTCAGGATTGGGTCTTGAAGGACACTTCAGGTGGGTGTAGAAAGAAAAACAGAGCTTCACTATGCCGTGAGAAAGAAGGTTTTGTGAAGTTAAAGCGTGTGAAGATTCCCGACGCATCTGCTGCAAGAGTGGATATGAGCATAACATTAAAAGAGTGCAAACAGAGGTGCTTGAGGAACTGCTCTTGTGTTGCTTACGCAAGCGCTTACCATGAGAGTAAAAGAGGAGCAACAGGATGCTTGACATGGCACGGCGATATGTTGGATACCAGGACATACTTGAACTCTGGACAAGATTTCTATATACGTGTAGATAAGGAAGAGTTAGGTATGTATATATATCTAGTCTACAAGTTCTTGTTGGTTCTAGAACATGCCTCTGATGTCTCCCAAGCAACTTCGCTAACATTTGTTCTGTTTCATTGCAACAAAGAGAATAAAATATACATGTAGCACTTGTTATCGGTTTGCTTGCTTGTTTCAGCGCGGTGGAACAAAAATGACTCATCAGCGAAGAGGAGAGTCGTTTTCATTCTCATCAGTCTGATTGCAGCCGTAATGTTGCTAATGGTCATTTTGTTATGTTTCCTAAGGAAGCGACGAAGTAAGTTAATCTCTGATGGTGTATCTCTCAAGCTCATTTGTTGCTTTCTTAGCTCACAAGTAACTTTAAAACATGCACATGCGCAGAGTTGAACAGGCATAGAAGATCTTCAACAACCCTCACCCTGGGTTCTTTCGGTTTTGAAAACTCATTTAGATTGGAAGAGGACAGGGCGAGAAACTGGGAGCTACCTCTCTTTGAGCTTAACACCATCGCTGCAGCGACAAATAACTTCTCTTCCCATAATAAGCTTGGAGCAGGTGGTTTCGGACCCGTTTATAAGGTAAGGAAGAGGAAAATTTCCATCTTCATCAATACTCCACCAAAAGAGGAATCTCAAAGTTCAATAA
Source organism: Erysimum cheiri (assembly GCA_900406345.1). Taxonomy (NCBI): domain Eukaryota; kingdom Viridiplantae; phylum Streptophyta; class Magnoliopsida; order Brassicales; family Brassicaceae; genus Erysimum; species Erysimum cheiri. The sequence continues at coordinate 426 of OVAQ01000997.1, read as the reverse complement.
GTAGTAAGCAATGTTTCCTTTGTTTCTATTCAGGGGGTGTTACAAAACGGTAAGGAGATAGCAGTGAAGAGATTGTCAAGAAACTCGGGCCAAGGAATGGAAGAGTTCAAGAACGAAATTAAGTTAATATCAAAGTTGCAGCATCGAAATCTCGTGAGGATCTTAGGGTGTTGCGTCGAATTGGAAGAGAGGATGTTGATATATGAGTATTTACCAAACAAGAGCCTAGACTATTTCATATTTCGTACGTTCAACATTCCCAACACAAATTTAGATTATTCTTTCAGGAAGATCAATGACTTTGAATTTGATTCCCTGTTTCTTTTATTCTTATCGGCATCGTAGATGAAGAGCAGAGAGCGGAGTTGGATTGGCCAAAACGAATGGAGATTGTAGAATCCTTAATTCTAAGGATCTTATTATGAT
>OVAQ01000996.1:3942-22192 GCA_900406345.1 Erysimum cheiri | reverse complement strand
TGTGATTCGAGATCTACAGAACAATATAATATGCTACTTACTCAGACTTGGAGAACCACATTTGCTGGAATGAACCTAACGATGCCAATATACTCCCTCCTATCCACACACTGCACATTTACACTTCATATTGTCATTCGGGTTACCAAAAATCTCGACTCTTTTCCAAAACATTAAATGAGCCTATAAGAGAGGAAGAAGTAACTTTGTGTTCAAACCTGAATCTCCTCTCTGTTGTGTTACCGCTCGCCAACACTTTAACTCGAGCTGATTGAGGAGATTCCTAGAAAAAGGATGATTCAGAGGCCAACGGATTATTTTAGCCATATCGTATATAAGACTGCCTACAAGCTGGAACAAGTAAAAAAAGAGAGGGAGAGAGAGAGAGACTTACTTCTACCAAGTCCTTCTCGAGGCGTTCTTTCAATTGTTGCATTGACGATGTTCCACCAGCCAGCTGCATTAAGTGTGAAGAAAGAAATGGCATTGATATTATATTTTACAAAATTCAATTGATGGAAAATAAAATAAAAAAAACTAAATTGGTTTGATTTTACCAGTATGCTACTATACAACTCTCTGCGAATATCAACATCACATTTGCTGATGCTCTCTATGACCTGTAGAATCGAAAAATGTTTCTTTTTAATTTTTTTGTTGATAAAAACGTGATTGGGGTTGAACATGTACAGAAAATACTCATACCNGATTGGGGTTGAACATGTACAGAAAATACTCATACCATGTGTGGTAACCCTCGAACAGAATGAAGCATGTCTGTGTTATTCTCCATTCCAGGAATCGTCTGGTAATTTGCAAAAACAAAAATAGGAGGGAAATTAGAAGAAAAAGTCTTCTGACTGACAATCAGAGGCAATTTGGACCTCAAGAGCAACATGATGATATACGTTGGTCGAGACAAGTTACCTGAATTATGGAAGGGTTGAACATAACATCAGGAACTTTGAATCTATCAGCACCAATTTCAAGCGTCCTGCATTGCAAGCCAGAAATTTATAAGATACTGGGATGGAATAAGACAGTAATCAAGTTTCCCGCGAGAAAGGAATATCGCCTCTACGTCAATAACAACAGTTGTCCGGTAATATAAATTTATGCTCCATAGCATTTGCATTTGAAGCAAAAATAACTGCAATAAACAGATAAAATGGGGGCTTACTGGCCATCAGGAAGCTCGTACGACGTCATCGGAATGTTTGAATATGATTTGTCTGTAAGAAAATTAAAGATATCAGGAATACTAAGCAAGTTACTGTTCGCTATAATCTCAAGTATCTTTGCGCCCCTGTATCTTCTTAGCAGCAAGGAATTGCATGAAAAAGGTTTTGCTTACATGTAATCCGTGAGATGACCCAAATTAATATTTTACTATATAACCAATGATCAAGAAAAAACATCTCTAAAAATCAACTCTCGAACTACTCTAAACTGTGAAGAAGAGCAAAAGAGATACCATCATAGGGAGTGTCTGGAACTCGACAAATAGATTCCTTGATATCACCTACTATCATCCTCTGTTAAACAAATTAAACCACCAAAAGTGAGAAAGCAAAAGAAAAAAGTTAAACAAGGCACCAATATCAACTACAGACCTGACAGAAGAGTTTGTAGCTTTCTGTGGTATCAGGAACCTCCACATCTGTAACCTGCAAGGAGTCGAAGAGGCAAAACGAGATAAATCTTATGATTGCTCTGCTTCAATGCCAGTAAAAGAACCACATCTACTGTTCCAATAACATACAAATCTATTCTTAAACGTATCTGCAACTCAAAAGCGCAGAATTACCTGAAATTCTCCTGGTCGTATTTCCTTTCTTTTGAAAGAGTATCTAGGTTTTATCTGCAAAAGAAGGAACCAGTAAGGATAAGATCAATTGGCTCCAAAACTGTGTAACAATAGTTGTAACTTACTTTAATCCCTTTACTCTCCAAGCTTTTCAGTAAGCAATCCGTGAGAAAATCTCCTCCAATTGGAGATGAAACGACAGCCTGTGAACAAAACGTTTTGTCAAGAAACTGATAAGACATTAGCATTCACACGCTACACTAGCTTTAAAAATGGAACTTTCCAAAATCAACATGGATGAGAATTCGTATCAATAGCAGATAAGGACAAGAAAACCAATTTGTTCCCTCATTATATTCCTTATATGAACTGTGAAAGAAATAAGAAGAGATCATTCTGAAACACTTTCAGAAGGTAAAGCTGCGATGTCAAGATCGTCTATCCAACAGAGTAATATGAGAAATATATTGTTTTCATGCAGAATTATCAACCAAAGAATTAAATAGTTTCGAAACAAAATATACATATACCTTTTGAAGAACATATCCTTCATGCACTGGTGCAATAGTCGTGGATCCTCCGCCACTGAAAGGGAACAAAGTGTGTATACAATCAGTGCTTTTCAGACGAATCACATAAACCGAGATAGGTAAGTAGGTAATGACATATAGGACACCAATAGCCTAAGTATCTGTTTAATGTATATGAAAAGCCTATATTACCTAGTTTTTTACATTATGCGTTTTGCATGTAAAACTAGACCAAAGAGGTATGATAAAAGAGTGGAGTAAACTCTTAGGCAAGAAGCAACTACAAGCGCTGCTTACAATTGCATAAGACGAGACAGAGAATCTAATACATGAAGTGGGAGTAAATATGATTGATTGACAAGATGTTTAAGATTGAGCCATACCACACTGACTTAAAAATTCAACAGACTGATATGGCACATCAAGAGGAACTTCTACACAGTAGAAAAAATGCAAAAAGTCGAATGTTCACAGGTCTTACCAGTCAACAACCAATGAAGTAGCGCGCCCCGATGCAAATGATGTAAGAACCTAACATGCGAAGCAAGAGCAGATGGAAGTCAACAGAGACGGTAACAGACATATCAGAATCCGGGATAAACACCGACCAATAAAGAAAAAAAGCGATGGCACAGGGTAAAGGAAAATACAGGATTTTTGGCTGTAAATAATGCTGGCACTTTGTATTTTTCAAACATTATCTCAGCCGCCCTGTGAGGCATATGATACATAAACGAGAATCAGTTCCAGTTTCCAAGATGAAATCAGCATTGATAAAAGATAGAGAAACCATACTTTTCTCTCTGCTGCTGTGTGTTCAAAGGGGGCTCTGCTAGCAGCATTGGGTGCTCCTTGGGATCAATCATTAGACAATTCCTTGAAAATTCAAAATTTACGCAGATGAAATCATCAAGCAACCATAAATGGAAAAGATTAAAACAATCAAGGCAAAAAACAGATTATACGAGTTACCTAAAAGCATGGTCCCATACATTGTCCACCATATCCCAATCAGCTACAACGCCATCCTTTATGGGTGACAATATCTGAAGCACAAAAATGGAGAAACTGATAAATTCATCCCTTTACTCTTTAACCAATTTGAAGTTTAACATTAGTCCATGACAAAGAAACTCACCTCCATTTGATCGCGGCGAAAATTCAAAGCTTGAGATCCAACGTAAAGCTTCCGTTTGCCCGTTTCTTTATCAGACTCCACGACATTGGTCTTTAAATCCTCCGTTGTGTTTGCAGCATCATCAACATCCATTCCATCTATTGATCCAACAACCTTATGACACATCAACAGAACAACAAGAAAAGAAAACCTAAAATTTTCAACTTGCTTGCTCTACACTAAAAGGACCTAACTTCAAAGCAAATAAACTCAATCGCAAAGAGAGGAATTGAAGAGATGAGAATTAAGGCTTACGGAGGGGAAAACGGCTTTAGGGGCATCTTCTCCGGCGTAACCAGCTTTGCATGTGTGAGAACCCAAGTCAACTACGATAGCTGACACTTCATCTGTTCAATAGATACAAAACCCACCACGGTAAAGTTTAGAGCTTGAACAAGAACGAGCTCAAGCGAAGAGGAAAAGGAGTAATGCTGAATTTTAGGGAAGGGAAAAAAAGATAACCTACCTCCACCGTACATGGCTGCGGAGAATGCGAGAGGCGGAGAGGTTTTCTCTACCGGAGCTTCGTCGGAGGGTTTAATAACGGACCGGAAGTAACTATTAAAGTGAGTTTGATTTTGTCGGGATTTCACTTTACCTCGGCTCGTGAAGTGTGAATAACCACAGGAAGAGAAGGACTAAAACGAAAAGCATGAAATGCGAGGGACTAAAACTGAAGAAACTGAAAATAAAGGGACTATATTATAATAAATAGTATGAAAAAAATTACGCCGTTGCCGGGGATCGAACCCGGGTCACCCGCGTGACAGGCGGGAATACTTACCACTATACTACAACGACTTGGTTGCTAGTGTTGCCTAATTAGGATAATTCTACAGCCACTTAATATTTATATATTTCAAATGTGCTAAAGAGTTTGTTAATGGGATTCCGGCAACATTCCTTTTGGTCAACATAAAACAAGAAGCACAATTTATGAATGAACTCAAAAACAACAAATAAGACACGAACATGAAGAACTCAAGTGTTGCACCAAATTGACACACATCATTTGTGCAGTAACAATACCTATCCACAGTCACACACCAAACCAATTGACTCCGACCTTAAATGCTCAAAAACCCCACTTTCTCCCAAACGAAAAAAGAAAGAAACATACAGTATTAGGAACATATTCTCCCATAAAAATGACTTCTTTTACTCTCTTTATCACTCTCTTAATCTTCTTGTCTCCAATCTTTCACCAACTGATTTTTGCTCAAGTACCAGCTACATGTGCCTCCAGGCTGCTTTCCTTGGCTCCATGTGGTCCATTCGTTCAAGGCTTTGTCCAGCTTCCGGCTCAGCCATGCTGTGACAGCTTAAACCAGATCTATAGCCAAGAATCAACCTGTCTCTGCCTCTTCCTCAACAATACATCTACTTTGTCCCCTGCTTTTCCAATCAACCAAACTCTTGCTCTACAGTTGCCTCTGCTTTGCAACATTCCAGCCAATTCATCCTCTTGCTCCTCTTCCCCCTCCCCTGGTACGTAAACAACACTTCTACTTTGTCCTCTGTGAGATCGATGGTTTCTTGAATCTTATGAAAACGTTTTCGGTTTATAGGAGGAGAGGTGCCTAGTGATTCTTCCTCTGTTGCTCCACCACCTTCTAGCTCAACTGGTACTCATATCTCTCTGGGTAAAAAGAACAACTCTCGTATCGCAGGTAAGCCCCTAAACTAACGTTTTCAGAATCTGCCAAAACCAAAACATTTTAACATCTCAACAAAAACTGTTACTTTTCACTTCATCAGCGACACCGGTTGCTCAAATGGCACCAAGACCCACCAGTTTTATGGGATTAGGTTATGGTCTGAGATCCTCTGGCTCCAAGTCTGAAATTCAGCTGACCATCCTTGCACTCGCAGCGATCCTAACCGCCACTCTCCTCATCTGAGTCAGTCTGCATTAACTACCATCTCGGTTTTAGTTACTCTCCTGTTTTGTGTTCTCTATATGAATCAAGATCAAGTTTATCACTTTACCTTATAGTTGTGAAAGAAGAGGATTATTGGTATGTTTCCTCAAGAATTTAGCAGTTGTTGAAATGAAATCACAAAACAGAACAATGAAGAACAATACTCTTCTTTTTAATTATCGGTCTTCGTTTTGAATCTGTAACATTATGAACACAACAAGATCAACTTGGAATATGGCTATTTAAAACACCCCCAAAAGCAAAAAGATTCAGTCTTTATAATTCTTTCTCTAATCACAGAAACTGAAACTATTCCAAACTAGGCGCCACTTCTGTTGGGTTGGATTCGAACACGTCTTCAGAGTTGGAACTCTCTGCTTCATCGAGAAGGTCACGAGATTGAATCGCCTCTTTATACACTGGCGTCTCTTTGAAATCCGTCGCACCTTCGTTGTACGTCCCCGCCGCAAGTCCACCGGAGATTAGCTGTTACAGCATTCAAACCATTGTGAATTGATTGGCTTAACTTCAAATTGATTGGTTTAACATTATAACGTAATTGAAGTATTGAAATTTACCGCGAAAAGGATTCCGAAAGCCCACAGGTATTGAACGAAGAACCCAAGACCATCCCACTTCTCACCTTCCCAAGGATCTGTTTCAAGCCCAGGAAGATCCTTAATCGCAAATTTCGGCGCGTCTTTTGGATCACCCCTGAATCGAGTATTCACAGCATACCTATCTCCACCGTCGTATCCGTCGTTAATTTCGATCTGAGACGGAGGATTCTCGCCGTCGTAAACACCGTTGCTTTCTTCCGGCTGTTCTTTGGTCGTCGTAGGGACGAGGCTCCGACGCTTCTTGCTGTCAAACCGGCCGGTCTGGGCGGAAGGTTTTTTGGCGGCAGAGATAACGTGAAGACAGGTTCTTGACGGAGAAGGGAAGTTTACGAGTCGGAAGGTGGAGAAGGGATTACGAGAAGAATCAGTGAGGTCGTTGCAGCGGATTCTAGCTCCTCCGCCACCGCTGCTCACGGTGAGAGCCATTTCTTTTTGTTGTGTGGATATGTGAGAGAGGGAAGGAGGCCAGAGATTCGAAGAAGATAAGGAAAAACAAATTTCGGATCTTGGATAATATTAAACTTGACCCGACGTGTCCCAACCCGATCCAAGTGACCCGCTTCTTTCTTTAACTTTTTTTTGGGTTACCTCATCGGGTCTCGGGGCACTATAATAAGTTCATAACCTCGTCCAATGGCAACCGATTTAATCCGTTTGATTAATTTTAGAGATAGATAATCCGACCGGAATAAGTACAGTTTCTAGTTGTTCAATTGGACCAAAACTCAATCACAGCATCCTAATGTGCAAATGAATTTGTTTCAAGGAAGACAAACTAAAGTTAGACGAAATTTTTTTTTTTTTTTAATAAAGATTAAATGATATTACCAAAAGGAAAAAGTTAATTACAGGAGCTTTAGGGGCAGATTGTTTCAAATGGCCAAAAAAAAAATTAAAAAGCCTAATTGAAACTAGATAAAACTTAGATACATCCGAGAAGGAACTAAGAATAGGTGAACCATTGGGATAGTAGTCTACTACAACCTTTCCGAGAGCGGCGAGCAAGGAGAGTGTCCCGAATACTTCTATCAATTGACTTGAAGACAGATTCAGGAGTTGCAGAGACTGAGTTGTGGAGCCGATCGTTGCGTTGACGCCAAATAAGATAAACAGTTGCTTGGGAAGCAATGCGCTTGAGAGTAGTGGAGATCCTTGGGAATTTAGAAAGAAGCCATGAGATCAATGAACACTACTTCAAACAAACTTCTTTCTGGCTAGTGGAACCCCAAACCTCTACGAGTTGGACCTGGCGCTCTCTTCTGTCTTTAAGGCCCATGGCAAAGTCTTTGCTTGGCTGCACTATTAGAGATGGTAAGAGTGCTAGCTTCTGGTGTGATGACTGGTCCCCTTTGGGTTGCCTCTTGGATTTATTTGGCAACAATGTTCCCCTTACTCTTGGGATACCTCTCCATGCGTCAGTTTCTGATGCGGCTACTACTCAAGGATGGAAGCTCCCATCAGCTAGAACAAGAAACCCCAACTCTCTTGCTCTCAGGAACTATATGCTCACTGTTCAGCCACCAGCTCCCCACAGAGGTTCAGACTGTTTTACTTGGGGTGTGCCTAACTCAAGGAAGAACACTTTCTCCACTAAGCTTACTTGGAACCTGTTTAGACCCTCAGAGTACAAGAAACCTTGGTCTCCTGCGGTCTGGTTCAAATGCTCTGTTCCGCGTCACTCTTTCACCTTTTGGATTGCTAATTTGGACAGATTACCTGTTCGAAGTAGGCTGGTCCAATGGGGTATGAACATCTCCCCTTTATGGTTGCTTTGCAACCAGTACCCGGAAACTCGTGATCACCTTCTGCTGCACTGCCCTTTCTCTGAGACAATTTGGTCAAAGGTCCTCCACAGATTTGATATTCAAGTTAGACGAATTTTTTACGTCATGACTCTAGTCTTTGCCGCGCCACTTGGCCACTTATGCGTGGACTTGTCCGTAAAGTTTTATAAAAGTAAAACATAAATTGGAAATTGTACATTGTCTATCTTATACAGCAAAATCTTACAACACATTATTCAGAAACAACAATTTATCATCTTACAACAATTAAATATAATACAGGCATGCAGATTTTACATTCTTGGGGAACATAATCGACGGACAAATACCATAATTTGAATTTTATTCGACTGTGAATCATTTGTTTAGTCCTAAAGTAACGATATGTTGGATAAATCCATCTAAATCCTTAACGGAGCTCCCACGTTCTTGGATCGCATCCAGTGCTGCTTTCCTCAGCTCCACAGCTTTGATCCTTTCCGTTTGCTTTCCGGTTACACAATCAGCAAGAACTCGGGCTAAATCGTCCGGGTCAGGCACCGTGTCAGGTCCTTCGCAGGCACGGACGCCCACTTTCAACTCGTCGACTATCAGACACGCGTCCGTGTACTGGTCTGCTCTCATCGGCCACGTCAGCATCAGAACTCCGGCGACAACCGCCTCCACCACAGAGTTCCAACCGCAGTGCGTTAAAAACGCGCCAACGGCTCGGTGCCGTAGCACAGCAACTTGTGGGGCCCATCCTCTGATCACCAGACCCCTCCCAGCCACACGATCGTCGAAACCATCCAGGATGTTGCCACGTGACAAGTCTTCCTCAACGGGCTCCTTGACGGCCCATACGAAATGGACGCCGCTTTTCTCAAGCCCAGAGGCGAGTGCAAGAGTCTGCTCCTTAGTCAAAACAGCTTGACTTCCGAAGCACACGTATACCACGTGGTCATCCTCACGTGCGTCTAGCCACGACATCACGTGATCGACTGAAACCGAGTTCCGGCCACCACGATTTCCCCCAGATAATGGAAGAATCGGGCCTACAGCCCATACACGATCATGGCCCATCTCTTGCTTAAGATGCTCGAGATAAACACCTTCCATGGCGGTGAAAGAGTTCACGACGAGTCCCCAACTCGCCGCGTTATCTCTAAACGAGTCTCTTATGAATTCCCAAGACGGATCTCCGTGGACGTAACTTCTGTAAATGGAGGAGATGTGAGACCAAGGGTAATTCGGACAGTTGGGGATCTTGGGAAACTCGATGATCTCGTCATCGTCATCCTCGTTAGTCCTGGTGGGCATCTCGATCCACATAGTATTGAGGATGCAGCAAGTGATAGCAGCGGAGGGAGAGAAATCGAAACGAGGGATTCCAAGGTGGTGAGTCCAGCCAAGGAAGAAATCAGAGACGATGGCTACGGGAGGAGAAGGATGAGAAGTGATCCAAGAGAGAAGCGGCGCGTGGAGATTACCAAGCGCGTGGATCATGCAAGGGAAGCCCGAGGGAGGTAAGTCTTGAACGTTTTCGACGCCGGAAGGGATTGAAGGGTGAGAGGGAAAAGGGAGGATAAGAGTTTCGATGTTAACTCCGGCGGAGAGAAGAGGAGAGAGAAAAGGAAGGTTTTTTGGGGTGACTAAGACGGTGATGGTTAAGGAGGAGCCGCCACGGAGAGCGAGGCGGTGGGTTAAGTCGAGGAGGGGAATCATGTGGCCTTGCGCCGGAAATGGGAAGACTAAGACATGGGTTTTTGTCGGATTGTTGTTTTCCTCGGATACTGTCATAATTGAGCTTTTTTTTTAGTGATCTTTCTTTTTTGCCGGAATCTTGGCTCGAAGAGACGAATGAGAGGTGATTTAAATAGATGTGTTAACTGTTATTGGCCGATTTGCCTTACCCAATGTTATCCCAACACTTGGAAATAATGCTTACGACTCTTTCCATAATACCGTGTGGTCTTGTAATTAATGTAGAGTCAGATCACACTTAAGAAGAACTTTAATTGGGAATTTGGGACTGAACAGATTGAAAACTTTTTACGTAAACTCCCTCACGTTGTTTGCTTACTGCAGTAAAATGAGTCTTCGCTCCTCATAGGTACACGTCCCAAAACATACGATTTTGGTATTAATTTTTAAAAAGCAGAAAGAGTAGGTGCAAGTCTACTTACCAATAAAATCGTATGTTAGTACAGTAATAGAAGTTCTATAGAACAATAAATTTAAAAACAGTTTCAAGCAAGCAACTCTATGTTTTGGATGCCTAGCCTAAAACTTCCTTACTTACAATTTCTACCGAATCTGTTTCAGAACTCCAGTTCACAAGCCTCCATGAGCATTTAAAAGCCTCAAGGAATGGCCAAGTCTGACTCGGTTTAAATATTTGGTGCTAACCCTTTGGTCTCCTCGTCAGTCACTGACAAAGCCGAGTTCACATGCGATAGCAAGATGGTCGCTTCCCCATTTCTGCAAATTTGCATCGGTCAGAGACTTGTAGGCAACTCTCCCAATAATCACGGTTTTGAACCATTCAAATTGAACAGAGATATTACAGTCTTTAAAGTGAATTACTAACTCAAGAAAGCAAAGGGTTCAGAAAAGGTTAGCCACTACTTAGCTTTAGCCTAAGGAAAAAAAAAAACTTATGAATACCTCACTTGGTAGTCCACCTGTTCTTCTCAAAACATCAGTTGGCAAGGTTTCAAGAACCCTCACAGGAACAAGTTCCTTCGTGTGCCTGGTTTCAACGCCTCGGATAAATGATTGGGATTTCATAATATAACATGGACATATATCACCACAGACTTAACTATATATAATCGAAACCTCTGATCAATGATTAGGATTTCATAATTATAACATGTATGCATATCACAACAGACTTACCATATATAATCAACAGTTCCGTGGGACCTGGAATGATATGTTGTTGCCAATGGTTCACCGCGTTGATCTCTCGTTCTATGGGTACCCTGAAAGATCTCAGGTCTTAGCATACTAATAGGAAAGCTACAACATCATCAATTATGCTGCTTTCCCTATACGTTTCTCAGTATAAAGGAAAGCCATAGTTCCTAACACTATTCAGTCTATGGGTTTTCTATTCTTGGGTTAAGGGAAACATATTTTAGCTTTCCTGTAAGACAGATTTCAACTCTTTTCGATGCGCCAAGAAGTCAAGAACAAGAAACAAGAACACTTACAGGAACTCCACTATACGCGCTATGAAGCTTCAGTTGATGTTGGACATGAGTGGTTGCTTGACCACCAGTTGCAAGCTGTAGTTCTTCCTGGCTCCATTCATTAGGTAGTGATCTGGATATGGATACCGCAGCACTGAAGAAAGGGGAAATTGTTTAGTTAGACTAAATTGAGATAGAACTTAATCTGATGATAACGTAGTTGATAAAGCACAGACCAAAGAAGAGATATAAGTAATCTATCAGTTCACCAGGTAAAGAGAAAAGGCATACAGACACATTACTCAGAAAACCAAATATCTCGGTGAATTTTTAATTACCTAACTGCATAATGGTTTCTAAATGACCTCTCATTTGGTTCCATTTCAGACTGCCCAGAAACTTGCCTGCGATCGTGTAATTGTGTATCCAACTGTCCAAAATGAAAAAGGAAGAAAATGATGTGAGTTCATTCTTACTTTCCCAGCAAATAAAGGAAAAAAATGATGACCAGGCGAAAAATTTGAAAGAATGAGTCCAGGGCCATCAACGAAACTCACATCAGCTGAAGCTATGAAATCATAAATTGCACTCTGTCCAGCAAATCGAGATTAAGTTTTAGAACAATATCAGCTAAAACAGTAAGTTATACAACAACAAAAAAACAAAAGTTGGTAGAGATAACCTGTGGAGTGCTATTCAGATCACCTGCAATTGCCACTGGAATATTTCCCCATTCCTGTGATAGCTTGTAAGCCTTCTCCAGAAAGAGTCTTACCTAAAAGTTTATGAGATATCAACTATCAACAAAATGAGCGAGCTACTAGAATTTCGATGAAGTTTCATCTATACTGCCAGGCGTAGATGTACTGATGAATACAATAAAATACTACTAGCTAAAGAATTGACATTTTTAAACTCAGTAGCAACAACAATGCTCTATAGATTCTATGGATAAGCCAATTTCATCAGAATTATAAACATACCTGGCCTAGCTTGATATCCCCACGCTTAGGATTGAACAGGACATGTATATTCCCAACCACTAGCCTTCGAGGACTTGTAGATGTTTGTCTATCAAGAAACCAAACATGGGAGTGAGCATAAAAATTAGTAAGGATCTACTCCTGTAAAGGTAGAAGAGGACTCAGACATACTCTGGAGATCGCACACTTAATTTAGACTTTGTGTCCTCATGGTTCATCTGTTCCGTAATCCACAATCAAATAAATTAATTAATTGACAAGGATGAAAGTAAAGAAAATTAAGCAATTAGCATGCCTGCAAACACAACAGGAGGGGAAATATATAAAATAATCCCCACAATCAAGATGCATCTTGTCATATTTCTGTGTGCTCCTAGAATGAAGGAAAGTCAGAGGAGAAAAGAGGGGGGAGACGAAAATACAGCAATTACTTTAAATGATGCATACCTCTAAAACACAAAGTTGAGCAACATTGTTTCGCATGCCAAATCTATCAAACTCTATATGTTGATGGTCTAGAAGTTTAAATCTGCATTCACAGCAAAAATACACCATGAATGATGAAACTAGGAGAGTGAGACTCTAACAAAATAGACAACATTGAGAAACAATTAGAAAGCAAAGCTTTAAGCCTTTAACCATATATTGTGAAGCCAAGGTCAAAGCTGATATCACCACAACGTGAACAGAGACTAAATAGAACTGGAAGATATAATTTCCCTTGCTCTTATAGAGAGATATTCCCTTTCAACAATTCAATTGGCTAGATTCCTGACTCCAGCATATAGAGACTTCCCACCCCATACAAAATGATCCTAAATGGAAATAACTGAACTTACAGTTTCTCTTTCCAGAATATAGCACAACCATCACTCGCTTCTCCAGTCCGACTCTAAAAAATACTAGATATATGAAAAAGGGCCTTACAATGCGTATGAGGTAATAAAAAGCTCTTGACTCGTATATACCTTGTGAACACCTCGAAAGCCCCTATTTTTAAGAAGACCATCTAATTCATCAAACCGGTCAACCTCCTGCAGTGAAATTGAAACATGAGAATGCAACCAGACCCACATATCTTCTACACACATAGTTTAATATAAATGGAACTAAACTAAGTTCATCAACATAGTGTAGCTCTAGGCAGTTCTCCTATTTCTTAATTAACAAAGAGAATCCAATTTCTCGACATGAGAGTGATCATATAATGAACCATGACATAAAGGAGATACAATAGTTCACCTATAGCAAATAATTAAGAAAAGCATTCATCAAGAGACTAACATTGTTTCCATGTTAATCATCCAATACAGTATGCAACAGGTAGAATCAACCCTGGAACTTGCCTGAAGACATAAGATGCTTGCATTATAGCGACTAATCTCCTTGCATATGAGATGTTTCCGTCTACTCCACTCTAAATGCTTCGGCGGGACGTTGTAATACAAGTCCATGTGGTTTGACGCATTGTCAACACCAAGTAGATTGTATGAAACTATAACTATTTTATCTGAGAAACGAAACGGATAATTGAAACAGAAGATATCAAAAATTTCATACACAAAAGATAAACGATGTGTTAAAATTACGGAATGTGATACTTCGTAAAGCTAATTAAGGCATATAAGTGCATTTATTCCGTGTGATTGCAATGCACATACCTTTAAGATTTTCAAAATTGTTAGCAGAAAACACCCATTCGCGCTCAACGGAACTCGAGATCCTCTCCTTTGTTTTCCTTCGCCGCCGACGAGAAGACTTGCTAGGCCATTTAGATTTACAACTACGCCCCGGCGCAAGAGAACGGCGAGATTTTAGGGTTTGGGCTCCCAATGGCAGGGATTTCGGCTTCTGCCTTTTCGATTTGTCGTATACGTCCTCCGACGGTTCCGAAATCGAAGATCGCTTCCCCGTGGTGGTGGTGATTGAGTTCCCCGTCGTGTTCGTCCGCTCGTATCCATTCATGGCATTCGCAAGGCGGCGCGGCTCAGCGTTTTTCTTTGTGAAGTTAAACCAAATTCACTCGGTTGAAATTGACGCTTTTCTTTTGGTTTTAAAATACGTACTTGATTACCCGAAACCGGTTTCATTCATGTGCCAACGGTTTACTTTGGATTTCAAATCAAATCCTATTTTTTTGCCAAAATTTCTAAACAATCTGACCTTTTTATTGAACGTTTTTGTAATTGATAACCAAAATTTCATGTGCCAGCGGTGATGGGTGTGTTAAAGACTTCAAATTTTGGTATTGTTATGTTTTTTTTTTCTTTTTAATAAAGTTTTTTTAATGAATTTTATTGGTTATTCTGAAATCATAAGATCATCTTTAAAGGGATATATTAGAGGATAGATCTTAGAGATATTGGGTCCCAATCCGCCATAACTTCTTGTTTTAGAGAAAAAGTGAATTTAAAATCTAAACTGGAGAGAGATAGAAAGAATTGGGAAAGAGCTGGAATTTTTATTATTAATCAAATTCTGTAGTCACTCTCCCTACGACACGTGGTGCTAAGACTCAAGTATGAAAAGTTCTTGGGTAAGACCCGAGTCTTTCCTGTTCTCCCACTTTTCCATTATTTTTTATTTTTTTAATCACAAATACTCTTTTTGTAGATGGTCTAAAGCGCCCGCTACAACCATTAGCCCCAAGTTCAGTACCTCAATTACTTCAAAGTTAACTGATAAACTCATAAAAGTGTTGATTAAAGTAAATCGCATCACGTGGAAAGGGAAGTCCTCTTGACGAACCGACCTTTGATTCGAGGTCTCTGCTCGGCATTAAGTTTTCGAACCTCGTATCTTATCTTCTTCGCGAACAACCTCGTCCTTCGTTTCTCTCTATACCTCAACACCTTCGCCTCTCTCTCCCCGTCCGATCCTCCCCCGTCTCTCCCTTGTTGACGTGTCACCGATCCGACGGCCGACGCCAACTCCTCAAACACACCCATCACATGTGACGGACACGTGTTCCCTCCCAACTGGATCAATGGATATCTCAATCTGATTAGCTCAATTAAAGTCAACAGAGCTTTACACTAATTACTAGTATAAGATTGATGAGAGAGATTACCAAGCACTCCCGCCAGTCGCCGAGATTAAACTCCGGTTTGATTCCGGTTTTCCACGGCGAACCATGATTATCCCAAGCACTAACCACAGATTCATAATCTAATCTCAGAAACAAACTCATTTTTCTATCTTCATCCTTAGATGCTTCTCGATCACTATTCCTTGATCCTCCAGTCACACACTTGGCTTCTTCTTCTTCCTCGTCTTTAACCCTCTTCAACTCCTTAGAACTAATCTCAAACCCTACGTTGTTCTCTTCTTTGATGGCTCCAATACTGTTTAGTTCCTTGAATCCCAAGCAAGGTTCTTCTTCCTCAAGTAAGCTCTCCACGTCCATAGTGAGCTCCCCAAGATCCATATCCAACGGCCAGAACTCAATCAATCTTTCATTGCCCATTATTTCCCTCTCGAGTTCTCCTAATTCTTCTCCATTAGCAGAGTTATCGACTCCATCAGGAACTAAACCGAAACTGTCAATATCATCAATTACCATGTCGTCTGAGAATGTATCGAAAACCGGCACGCAACAATTCAGACTCTCCTCGTTCTCATCTGTAGAAGAAAACGAGAAAAACCCGCCTTCTTCTTCTTCGCCAAGCTCCGGAACAAGAGGATCGTTCGAGTTATTCACATCTTCAATCTGCGACAACTTGTTCCTAGGCGTTCTTGCCTTTCTCCTGAATCCTTCGTACCATACTGACGTCGTTTTGTCTCTCGTCATAGTCATAAGCTCCGGCAACGTCGAAGATGATTGTAACTGGACGCGTTCGTGCCGTTTGGACAAATGGTTAGCCGAGTGGATCGAGGCGTCGCAGCTTTGGCATAGGAAAGCGTCGTCGGCTGGGCAGTACCAACTAGCACGTGATCTCCTCATGCAGGCATCGCAGGCACGCGCCGCCATCTTGATCTTCCCTCCCATCATGCTCTCGGCACGGCTCTCCACATCGACCACCATCGTTAATTAATTAATTACACAGTGAGAGAGTTGTTGAAATGGAGAGAGAGGCCTTGAGAAGAACCAAAGAGTGTATAATATGTATGGTTTTGCAACAAACAAACACTACTGGTGTGTGTGGCGTCTCGAATTTCTGTTAGTATTTTTCATTTTGAGGGTTCAGTTTTTTCTTTATTACATTGTGTGGTCTCAATAATTTGGATTGGAGATATATATAAATAGAAATACATAACCCTATTCATGGTTTATGTATTTAAATTGTATTTTAGCATGAGGACTTCAGGACTTGTAACGAATTTTCGACTATCATATTTTATCATTTTTATTTTCATTGTAAAATACATTACTTCAAGGTAAATGTTTATTAAGCTTATACCTGATTTTCTTAATCAAGTAATTTGAAAATAAATGTTGACAAAAATTTAAACAAATGTTTGTAATTTTTCTCTTTCACCATTTCTTATTCATTATAGTAAAATAAGATCCTCATTTTTTTTTACGATTTTGTAGCTAGTTCATGGTAATAAACTTCATTCTTTTCGAAAAATAAGTTATAGTGAAATATTAAAATACAGTTAATTTGGAGACAACCCTGTTGTAGATGGGTGCTTTTGTTGTCGGCAAACACTATTGTAGATGGTAAATATCATCAACTTATCAATTAAAAGTTTGTGGCGCTCCATGAAAATATCAAAAATAAAATCGGAAAATTTAAGTTCTGTGGGATCAAGAGGAAACTCCAAATGGGACCCACTGGTGATTTAATTCTCCATTCTTATTGGTTGGAATATATGGTCATCCCCATTGTTACACCCTGATTGGTTAGTGTCCTTCTATGGAGATTCTTGCGCGAGCCCACCTTCTAATTTTTGTTTTGAGTCTATTTTGTTTGTTTGTTGGCGCGTTTGCATGACTGCACCGCTGCGTGACACTTTAAAGTTTAAACGTATAAAGTTATATTTCCAATAGCTTAGAAGATCAGTTTTTGGGATAGCAAAGAACATTCTTTTTGGCAACTTCAAACAACATTCGTTGAAGTTTTGTAGAACATTTGATATCTAATAGTACTGTATAATATTTGATGATAAAGAAGAATTATATGTCACTAAAAATGTAGGGTTTCTGTCTGTCTAATCTAAAACTGAGACGGGAACAAAATGTCCTTGTAAGCCAATGTTTAGCGTGACAATACGAAAATGACCTAAAACTATAAGGATTTCCATATTATGTATATCATCAATCAATAATTAGAGTATATTTAATTTTTACTATATAGTAATAGTTATCATGATATTTTTAAAAATAACAGTATAGGATAAAACACATGTTAACTGGCATGGGACACAAATTTATCAGTTTGAGATCTTTGACGGGTTTATTCATGTTAATTACTTGATTGTCGCGGACGGCATGAAATTTGATCCCAAATACTCCTACATTGCTATTTTCTAATAACTTTTTTTTGCAATTGACTTCTACTCATTTTAATCATTTACATTACTACCTGTAAATTCACTATATATATTATTTATTGTGGATCTAACATAACGGAAATGAGTAAATGACAGAGTCATGGATTTGATTGTGGTGATAAAGCGACGTGTCAATATATAAATCAAGATGTTGTAACTTCGTCGATTTGGCAATTTTGCAGTTTACGTCGTCCATACTCACCACAACATCTTATATAATAAGAGAGAGTTGTTTTCTGAAACTGCATGAGAAGCTGACAAGTGGCGTTTTATTTTTTCAACATGTGTCATTTCTCTCAAATTGAAATACAGTATTTTCTTATTTACTAATTTTAATTATACTTCTTACTAAAACATCTCTTATCATTTTTCAATGCTCTTTTAGTAATTATATATTTTTCCAAATGAGATATTATTTATCATTATTTTTTATAGTTACCGTAACATTATCGTTTGTCAGGAAGTAAAGGTTAAAATATTAACATTATAATTGTTCCGCAAAAATATTAATTAATTGTATTCTAAAACAGTATGAAGATATAAAAATCTGATAAGATTATAATTTTCCTTACAGTTAAAAAAATTACAATATTAATTTCACAATATTTTTTAAATCAAAAGATCAATTTTATTTTAAAATAATTCAAAGTATAAAAAATATGATAATAATCCTAATCACAATTTATTGCGTATTAATTCTGAAAAATGTAACTCCCACTGTGTTTGACAAAATTAATTGCCATACAATTTATGGT
>OVAQ01000995.1:0-22231 GCA_900406345.1 Erysimum cheiri | reverse complement strand
TAACGGATGCCACGTCATCAATACAGGGAAGGTTTATATTGTGGGTGACTTTCGATTTCATAGTATTGACTTACACAAATTTAACTTAGAGGGTTAAATTGCAAAAAAATTCACTTGGAGGGTTGTTTTGCACAAAACCCTTATAAGACTAATTTTTTTTTTTTGGTTACTCAATAATCATGTTTTAGGATGGAACTAAAAAAGGTTTATGGCCCAGTTTGTATAACCCTACATCCACGTGGCTTTTCTACCATTATTGAATGAATGTAGCTCTTTGTTAAGTACTCCAAGCTAGCTAAAGCTAACTCTAGTACTTTTCTGATTTACTCTGTAGTAGGAAACTTGGAGAAAATATTTTTTCATAACATTTTTATTTTTTTTTGGTTATCTCGTGATTTATAGCTTTCAAACGAATAGATTATGTGATTGAATCTATCTTGTGGTCGATCGTAGTAGTTCGCCAACCTCTCTATTATAACTTGTAATTATCTTCTTCTTTATAGGTGAGGTGTTGCTAAGTTTTGTGGAATTGCAAATATCTATATTATTATTAGCTAAAGTTAACGAAAAATAATTTTTTGTCGAGATCGGTATTTACCAATCCGTATTTACAACTACACTGGATATTTGATACTTAAATTTTCAGACGACGACATTTTATTGGATTAGCCGCTGATTTATTGAATATTTGTAGTAAGTAGTCTTTTTTTTTTTTTTGTCACATATTTGTTGTAAGTGACCAAAGGTGACAAAATATGGAGAAGAAGAAAGAGTGGTCCAGAACTACATTGAAGTTTCATGTCTTTTTGAGCTTATTATTTTACGCCATTGTAATTTGTGAATTTGTGATATTGTCTCGTCTCTTTCAAAGAAACGTCTTCTAATTTTTGTTCCTATTATTTTTTTGAGAAAAAATTCAAAATACTTCATTTTTAAGATGTTTTTTACAAATACTATTATTAGTTTATATTTCAATATTTGTATTCGGTATAAGTATACATCCAAAAATATTGGTAGTATTTATATTTATAATAATCTAAATATCTAAAATAATAAATTTTTTTGGGTATTTCGAATAATTTGAATAGTTTTGGGTGATACAAAATACAATTTTTTCGGATATTTCTAGTATTTTTGGAAAATTTAGATAGATTTAGTTAGAGGATACAAGTACAATTGTTTCTAAGCATTTTAGCAAATTTCAGAGAATTATAATATTTTGTGGATAGATTCAGATACAAAATATCCATCTGAAGTGCATTCAAAATTTTAGAATTTCTACCAGTTTTCAATATAAACACGAGAACTGATCCGAACCCAGAAAAAAATCAAACCGAATCTGAACCAAGATTTTAAAATACTTAAACAAGACCTAAATCCCAAAACTTGAAAACTTGAACCCAAATAAATCCGATCAGAATACTCAAATACGTACTTAGACCTAATCGTTTGTATAGAAAAATCCATCCAGGATGAACCAATATCAGTCCGTTGTTTGCAGGATAATACACACACTAAATGGAGTCTAGCTAGCTGATTTTTTTTTCAATTCGTAATTTGACTTAATTAATTCATTAAATTGCTCTAATCATCAATTGCTAAAAGCCTCCAGCAAAAGCCTCTTTTTGTTGTTACAATATATCATGGGCCAAAACAAGAATCCAATGGTGGTTGTCACCGTAAGCATGAGTTTGCAAATAAGAACCGTTGGATAGATAAGAGAAGGCTCACATGCACATCCTTCAGCTTGTGTTTTGTCTTATCCTAAAGAATGGAGAGAGATGGGGAAAGATGTCACGCCACCTTGAGAGCACACTACCTACGAACTAGTTCTTGATTTTTATTTTGTTTTTGACTTTGCTATTTCCTTATTTCATTGATTGACTACATGCCTACATGGCTCTATACGTTTAGTATATAGTAGTAGTATAGATAGTAGTTAATTTTTTTTTTTTTTTTTTCGCATAAACCCATTATATTAAGCTATCAGCTGGAGACACTCCGAAATGGAGAGCCAATCCGACACCGACGTACTTACATGGGTGAAAATACAAACTCGCGGGAAACGATAATGAGATAAACTACAAATACAAGATATATAGAAGTGACGAAAAGACATAGCTAAAGATAGATCTCCCCCGAACGGGAGCCAGTTGAGATGATAGATGAGGAGCCATTGAAAGGTTTCGGACCACTCTGTGGTATGCTGCCACCCGAGAAGATTCACATTCTCTGTGGTTTGAAAGAGGTTCCTGACTTGCGCCTGTAGTGTCGAAACACCCAATCCCTGAAAAGGGGGTCGCAGGTAGGACGA
This sequence comes from Erysimum cheiri, assembly GCA_900406345.1. Lineage (NCBI taxonomy): Eukaryota > Viridiplantae > Streptophyta > Magnoliopsida > Brassicales > Brassicaceae > Erysimum > Erysimum cheiri. The sequence goes on along the minus strand of OVAQ01000995.1, from coordinate 19,917 downwards.
GAGAAGTCTCTCGCGATCAAAGGAGCGAAATTGTCACATAGGATGAAGATCAATTGCCCCACTTCGAAGTAAGAAGAGCCCGAGGTACAAAAGGTATAACACGGTGCAAAGAAATCTTGTTTTAGTCCGATATAGGAAACACGTATACAATAGCTTACACTTGGACGCTCTATACGGAATGGACCCAATCGCATCTCATTCCTTAGCGGATGAATAGTAAGCTTGTTCAATTTCTTCATGCGAGATAAAAGGTTTAGTAAAAGTCTCTCTCATAGGAAGGAAGATTGTGATCTTTGTCTCTCCATATAGGAGGAAAAATGATGTTTAAGTCTCTCCCATAGGGAGGAAACAACAAATCTCTCTGTTGTACTAGAGGAAATTGTTAAAAACAGTCTCTCCAAATAGGAGGAATTGGTAGAGATAAAACCCAAACCAGAGAAGCCCAAACTATAAAAGAGAGGGATTGAGTTAGGGCCTAAAAAATCTATATTTGGTCTGGCCCAGTAAGAAGCCCCCCAAGAGAGAAAACCCATAATAGGAGAATGACAAAGTGGGCTAGAGCCCAACAACACAAGATACAGATTGATCCAGACCAAAGCCCACCAGTAGTTAGAGCTAGGGTTTGTGTGGGCGACCATCCTGTTGGCGGCTAGGTTGGGGTTGCGCATCGACACCTCATCGTCGAAAAGGAGACCACCGGCAAAGACAAGAGAAGCAGAGGGAGGCAGAACGGAGCTCTGCGGATAATGGTTCCGACCTTGAGGATCTTCCCGACAAGATCCCGAACTGAGGAGAGAAAATTGATTGTAGAATTTAACCAAGAAAAAGGTCTCATCGGCGACAAAGTCAGACGATGGAAAAGGATAATTGATCTCACCGGCGACGTCGCCGGTGGAAAAAGGAGTCGGTTCTCTTCGGTTGGAGGACACGAAGGATGAAGATCGGCGGTGAGCCTGAGGTCTTTTGGTGAGAGACGGCGATGAGCCAAGGTTCTTTAAAAGAGACTCGCCACCGGGAAACGTTGATAATAAAGGCTCTCCGGCAGAACCAACATCGGCCTGAATGCCGAAAGAGAGCTTTACACCTTCGAAGATTCTTATAGCATCATAGACAAGATGGGTGCAACGCAGCTTGGAGAGGCCTTCAGATAAGGAGGCGGCGGCGGAGTAAGGTCCGACAATAGGGGCCGTTGTAAAAGTTCTTCGGGGAGAACCCAAGACAAACCAAGATCCAGCAGATCTGAGAGTAAAGACGGGACCATTCTCTGATTTAGAGTAGGAGAAGCCGTTGAAATTGATATCCGACATTACCCAGCGAGTCCGCCTCGACTGGTTGCAAGTGGTGGTCGGTGGATCTCCGACGGCGGTGCATGGAGTTAGTCACACACCCCAGGGTTCTTCGGGTACCAGACCCAAGTCAGAAAAGAAAGCGAGCCTGAGCTGCGGAATTCTGAGATGCCAAGCGTCGGAGACGGATCTCACCGGCGACAAAGTCGACCGGCGGAAGGTGGAAAAGGGTCTCACCGACGACAAAGTCGACCGGCGGAAGGTGGAGTACAGGATCGCACCGGAGAGGAGAAACGATATGAGAGCAAGAGATGAGAGGAACCATCCCGACGCCGGCGAGAAAAGACACCGCCGACGTCGGAAATCAGATCCAAAAATTGCTCCTCGATAATGGTGCCCGAGAGAGAATTCAAATTCAAAACCAAATTATCATAGTTTTTTCTTAACTTTAACTAGAATAAGGATATAATTTTACCATTTTATATATCTTGTTTACCTATAAGACTTAAGAACAGATAATAACCGTCGTGGGATGTACATATACACGTGAAGAGTTGAGATATGAAAGAAATCGAACGGCTAGGTAGTAGTAAATTATGAGTGCAATATGTATAATAATAAAATAGAGATGCTTCACGTAATAGTGTAACTTGATAGACCGACCGAGATGAATTAAAATTTAAAATAATTTGCATGGACATGATGCTCGCAAAAGTATGAGCTCGTTCCATACATCACCGTCATTTCATTAGCTCTGCTTAAAGATAAATGAATCCTTCACACATAATCATCTTATACTGTCAAATAAATTGTCAGCCCTAAACTGGAAAACTGCCGTATATATTATCAAATTAACGACTAATCTGGGAATCATGAGTGATTATGAGCCTAAACAAAAATATTCGTAATTATCCTCATAAAACTATTGATCATCGAATCATCACAAACACATTTCAAGAACAACCATATATAGAAGTATTGCAAAAACTAAAAAAATTGGTTATTAGCTTACACGATTTATGCACTTTAAAACATTTATACGACTTATATCTATAATCAAAACATATTTTTTGTCAATCATAAATCTAAATATTGCAAAAACTAAAAATTGTTATCTACCTCCAAGATTTTCTAAAAGATGTAACGCTTACGGTAAAAAATATCAAGAAAGGAATTAACAATCTTCCATTAAATTTGTTTGTTTTCATCATCTCTGGAGAAAAAGTTGTAGAGGATACCAGCAGACACCTGGTTCAGTTGGCATTAGTAAATGAGACATGTTTTCAAACATTGGAGCTACGTCAGTGAAACCCCCCCAAACACCTGGAACATAATAAAAATCAACAAGTTAGTCATCAAATTGCAATATATGGATCAAAACTTTAATAAACATTCCAAAGTTTCCATGCTTTATTATTTTTTAAGTTGCAGAAACATATTAAAAAGTAAGACAACAGTAGAGAACACTTGCCATCCCGTGTCAACAGGGTCTAAGCACAGAATCTGAACATTTTTCAACCTCTTGAACCGAGTCGTTAAATCGGTGAGTAACAATTCTTGAAAGCAGAGCAAAGAAAGGAAGACGACTTGATAAATTTGAATTTTTTAGTTTCCTACTAATAAAGCTTTTAAAACGAAAAATATAAATAAAATTGAAATTGAAATTGACGAAAAAAAAGCTCTCTAGTTGGATTTCTGAAGGCCCAGAGAAAAAAAGGCCCAAATAAATTCTCCCGCGTAAAAGATAAATAAACCTAAAAACTATCTTCCCCGAAAAGTTTCGAAAAGTGAGTCATCCCGCCGGGAGAAAATGACCGTCGTCGCCGCCGAAGAACGGGCTCAGAGACCTCTCACCGATAACGAAATCGTTCGTTTAGCACAGTACCACCATTGTCAAACCGGATCCTCTCTCCCACCTTACCTTCTCTCACCGTCTTCTCACGATTCTCTTATCTCATTCCTCAAATCTCGCTCTTCTTCACCATCGCCGTCGAAACCAGTTTCTGAGTATGTGATCGCTCTTTTATCTCTAATCTCTCTCTCTCCGACTACTCCGTCTCTCTCTTCTCTCCTCGCTTCTCTTCTCATCTCCTACACTCAAATCTTCAATTCCGGCAAAATCCCGAGCGATTCGGATTCTCTCAAGACGATTCAGCTCTTCGGTTCTCTTTTACGATACTTACACATTAAGGAGGTTAAATCTGTAGTCGATTCGATCTTATCAGGTGTGTCTAGAGTTATCACTCTCGATGACGCCCAGTTGTTTGATTTATTGCCTGTGTGCTTTGAATTATTGCGGAATCCGAGAGAAGCTAAAGCTAGTGAAATCGATTTCGTTAATTCAACGATAGATCGTGTTCTTAGTTGTGATTGGAATAAAGGTTTATTGACGAAAATGGTGTCTCTAGCAAAGGAGTTTTCATTTCTGGATAAAGGGAGAAAGAGTGAATTGGTGGAGAAGGTGTTTCTTGGAATTAAGTGTATAGATTTGCAAGATTTGCCTTCACTTGTTTATCAATTGTTGGTTCTTGCTTCGAAAGGTTTTTGCAAGAGGGAAGTTATTGGAGGTGTTGTTGGTTTTTTTGGGTCTAAAGCTGAGACTAGAGTAGCTTCCGTTGTTAGACAGATAGAAGGAACCGTTCTTCTTCATGTAAATTTTGCAGTGAAGCAGGATCCTTCATTGGGGCAAGAGGTTGTGGCGTTAGTGAAATCTGATCTTAGAGCTTTCAATCACTTTACAGTCGCGGTTCTGTTTTCGGTTGCTAGAGTCAGAAAATTCGGTGAGAACTCCTTGGGGATTTTGAGAACAGCTTTGCTTACTGCGTACAATGATTATAGACTCTCCAAGTAAGTAGAGTAGCAAATGGGATCATTGAGAATGTTTTAGGAATACATTGTCTTACATGTTGAAGTCTGTAGGATACATTTTTTACCAATGTTTTTGTCAATGATGTACAGAGATTGCAAGTGGCTACCTGATGAACTGAAGGAAGAGAGTTTCCTGTATGCCAAATTGGTTGAAAAATCTTTGCTAAGAGCGGTATGTTACCTTGCTTTTTTGTTTTTGGGGTTTTTAGTCATGTCAAATATACCAGGACAATATTGCAAGAAGATTAAGCAATATATTTTCTTATATTTTGTTAGGTTAGTGAGTGCAGTTATGGCAGGGAGCATGTGGTTCCAAGTGTTATTCAGTTTGGCTTTATGTTGCTAGAATCTGTTGAAGAAGGTAGATCCAATGAGTTTGGTGATTCGAAAGGTGTACTGGGTACTGAGAAGCTTAGTATTCAGATTCTGGGAACCCTTTTTGAAGTGCATGATATGACAAGAAACGAGGTTAATAACTGTTTGATTACTGATGCCTAATTTTGTTGATGATTTTTAGACTGACATTCAAATTTTATGCTAGTTCTTTGCATCCGTAACTTTACAAAACTTAGTTGAGTGACACTCAAATTTTGCAGATAATTGAGCAATGCAAGTTTCGCATTCTTTCTTTGAAATGCGCAAAGAGCAAGCCAATAGTAAGGTCAGTAACACTTAATGGGTAGTTTTTTCAACCATTTTTCAATTTGCTGAGGACGTTGAGTTTGTAGGTTGTTAGGGTATCTTGTTCAGAGATACTCACTTATCATGTTGGAATTTGTCCACCATCTCAAAGAGTTATTGGATTATTTCACTTTCATGGAGGGAAATATCAGCTGTTTTCTTGTTTCTGCTGTTATCCCGCTCATCAAATTCAGCGGTGATCTTCAGGTAAAATATATGTGTTGCACAGTCTCTCTTCTGCGTTTTGGCTGCTGCATGAAGTGTTTCAGCTTGTAGAATTTGTAACACTCCCCTATTGTATGCAATTTTCTGATCTATGGAATTGGGAAAAAAAAATGAGCCTTCTCGCCATGACCCCAGATAAAATTTAACTTGATGATGCAGGACTATACCATCTTGGTGATTCGCAAGGCTATGTTTAGACGGGAAGATACCGTTCGTGTTGCAGCAACCAAAGTAATAACTGATCTGATACTTGCAGAGAAACAAGCTAAGAGAGACAGCTCATTTACTTTCCAAGACTCAGCTAGCCAAGCCAGTTCCAGTCAGCAGACTGAGAGCTGTATTGTGAGGGGAAACCTCTTTACTGAACTGAATGGGTTGCTTCAAAGATGTCTTTACCAGCAGGTGTCTTTTTCGTTCTTGATCATGGAAAGTTTCTTTCCAGAGTATGAAAATCTTCTTAGAGCTCTTCGGTTCCTACATGTAGGCAAAAGTGAAGGAAGTAGTTTATGATGGGCTTGTGAAGTTAGTTCTGATTGATCCATCAAGTGGAGGACATGTGTTGGACTTTCTTATGCCTCACTTTCTTCGTTTCTTCAGACAGGTAACATTAGCTTCATACTCCCTCCACACTGAGAATGACTCTTCGGTTTTGCTTGACGAAACAGGAAAAAAGTTGCTATATCTTTTGCACTTCTCTCTACCCTTGAATATTTTTACAGGGAGGAGCTGTTGCGAGAATTTTTCAACTTTTATTGTTGATAGACACAACTTAAATACATGTTTTGACAACTTATGATTATGCTGGCAGGACACAGATTTTCAACTTGGAATCACTTCATGCATTAAACTAGAAGGTGGCAAATCTATCATTGAAGAGCCCTTGGATAGGCTTCTCTTTTGTGTCTCGTGGATTTTACTCCTCCAGCCGCACAACAGCTCTGATCGGCCTTCCGATGCCGCGTGGCCATCCTTTGGTTTCTCACTTTCACAAGATAATGAGGTATTGCTACAGAAGAACTGGCTTTGTGTTACCTACTAGAGCGTAGTTGTAAATAATAATGCTTGGGTACATTCAAATTTCGTATGGCAGCAGCAGGTAGGAAGAAACGTATCTCATGAAATGTACTCCAGTACTTTGGTGAAGATCCGAGGCTTCTTACTAGGCAAGAAGTTAGGGGGTACGTATACGAATGATCGTTGTTAAAAGAAATATAGACTTTCTTGCATACCTGAACACGTTTGATCTGCTGTTACATCTATTTGCTTTCAAGTCTGGTTCGTATAGGTTGTGTGTTAGGCTTAGTCTAGTTCCAGAAGAGAAATACAAGATGGAGATAGTGAGTCTTAAAACCAAAAGGAGCATCTCAGTCATTAAATTTTTCTGTTTATTAAGTACGTAGCTTCTGATCTTCTCGTTCGCATTTTACAGATATTTTTGGTCAGACTCAGGACACAGTTTCCGCATCTCTAGGAGAAGATAAAAGAAAATCCTATTGTTTGATTATATTGGGAATCATTCAAGTGCTGCTAAATTATGTTATAGTTGCTCTAGAGAAACATCCAGAAGGAAAAAAAGGTGCTATCAGAAAGGAGATTGTTGATTTGATTGAACTTTATGAATCACTGGAAAAAGAAGTTGGGAAATCGAAATCGAGCAATATTGGCAAGAGAGTACGATTTAGCGCCTGTAATGATACTGATGTGGGAAACACAAGTATCAATGAAGAGCGAGACAAAGTTCCCTTTTTGGCTACTTCAAGTGTCTACCAGCTATTTCTACTCACTTTCAAACTCCATAGCAGCAAATCCGTTGGTAAACTTTCAGGTTCGCAGGATCATAGCCAGACATCATCAGCCCAGACAGATAAATTAATTTCTGGAGTTTTCTCTTTCACTTTGCATGTTTGTGTTGGACACTTAAGATCATCGCTTTTCATGAAGGAGGAAAATCCACTTAAACCATTGGTCTACGGTGACATGAAAGTTCTGGGTCCTCCACTGCTACAAGTAGTTTACATGCTAAAGCCAGAGCCACCTCGAGCAACCGGACAGACGAATAAGGAGAAGAAAGGTAGGAAAGATGTCGACGGGAGAAAACAGTGTCTACATCTGGCCTTGCTTAGCTTGAAAGAGCTGCTCAATATATATTCAAGTGGATCTGGTTTGACGGGATTGCTTGAAGATTTGTTGGCAGTGCCTTCTGAGGATGCTACTTTAGAAGAGTGCAGGGAAGGTTCAAAAATTGAAGATCCACTTGTAAAGAACATCGAAATTTGCATGGAGAAAATCATGAAGCCCATGACCACAGACCTTATCGCGCAAAACTCTAATGATGTAGAGGTAAATTCCTTTAAACTCACTGCAGTTTCTCTTTAGCGCATTCTTTAACGTACAGGAAGCTAACACTATAATATTCGATTGCATTGTTCAGATTCTTTGTGACATAATGTTGATGCTTGGGAACAATCTACCTGACAAATTCAAACAAAGGCATGGATCATGGGCTCATCAAATCTGCAGAAGCTGTGAAACATCTAACACCACTGTAGCAAAGAGCATTGTGAAACTTGCCATCTCTTTTACTACATCCCCTAGTGATCTATGCATAGCCGTGGAATTGGCCAAGAAGTTGCAAAATGTCATCGGTTTAGACAACTCCGATACTGTACAAGTGTCTGAATCATACATGATCGTAAACCAGTCAACAAGTGCTTCTGTAACTTCTTGCATATTGCAATTAATTGATTCAGCAATAGTTGACATGGATTGGGCCACAAAGAAGCTAAAGAATTTCTATGTGGTCTCTCAGAAGAATATCCATCTCAACGATGATACTGAGAGTACATTCGGGTTTTCTCTCGAGGAAGCCCTTTACTCAATGGCTGAGTCAACAGTCAGAATACTTTCTTCCTTTGTTTTGATGAACCTCAAAGGTGAGAGTTCTCACATCTCATTGATCTGCTCCTCACTAACACTAACTGAGCTTTGTTAATGATGTGCTTTCATGATCTGCAGACTCGCAAGCAGCGCAGTTTCTCAGACTAGCAGTTAGGTTTTACAAACAATTGGCACAGATTGTGAAGCTGAGGATTGCTCCCAAGGGTTGCAAGCAAATTCTTCCGAGCCTTAAATTTCAAAAACTCGTGGAACTAACTTGCAAGAGTCTCACGGTTCCTTTATATCCCTTTTTAGCTGAACTGCAAAAGGTAAAAGTTGTACAAGCATAGTCATCGACTGATGTTTCTTCGTATCCATAAGCGTAATGTGTTGCTTCTTTTCCAAATGCAGGAACAACAGGAGAGTGTGAGTTCTAATTCCAAGGGTATAATCAATAAGATCAAACAGGAGAACAAATGCATCCCTGATTTGATATTCCAAATAGAAGACTATGAAAGATATCTTATTCAGCTAAGTAAAGTTACTAAACTAAATTTGTTGAGGCATGCCAAGCGTAGCACCGCCAGAGACTTCAAAATAATTGAAGATGTAGAAACTCCTGCAGGAGGCGACGATGGAGGAAACCTGGAAGAAAGGACAGAGACACAGAACAATAACAATGGTAGTAACGAGGATGGTGTAAGACAAGATTCAGACGATGATTCAGAGAAAACATTGTCCCCTCGAAATGCTAGTTCAGTATCATCACCAGGCTTCGATTCTGATAAACCAATAGCAGCAGCAACAGAAGAGGACGATGAAGAAGAGAAAGAAGACGACCAAGAAGAAGAAGAAGAAGAGAAAGAAGGAAGCAATCGTCCTAAAAAGAAAGCGAAGAAGAGTTGGGTTGTGGAAGATTCTGATGAGGATTCTGAAACATTTTAGGTTCATGTTTGCAAATAAAACAATGGATGGAGCGTCTAGGGGTAATCCGGGATTATTAGCGACAAGGGTAGGTGTTTTGTGGAGGATTTGCTCTGAATATAGGATGATGTACGGTACTGTTGGCATAGTTGTGGGGTATTTACTGTAGTCTTTATCTGGCCTGGGAGCAGAGAGACATACGTAGGGAGTTAGAAGTGGACTCATAGTCTGGTATGTTTGTGTCCTGACTTCTTCTTATCAAGGGATTGAATACTCTAGATTTCTCACTAGTATAGAAAAGTAAAAAGTTAATCTACATTTTTATTTACTGAAATTTACTTTCTTTTTTTCGGTGTCTTGGAGGTGTTTATAGATTTTTGATTTAATATTTTCGTCGTCTAGATTTTGATTTAAGTCCAAAAGACAAACATTACAAACAAAACTTAAGTCCAAGAACCCTCTTCTGAAAACATTAACCCTAATTCTCGATGAAGCAGCGTAACCCTAATTCTTACAATTCAGCCAGACGAAATTCATCCAAATCCTTGTCCGAGCTTCCTGAAGATCTCTTAACTTCAGTGTTCGAACGCCTTGGCTTTGCCGAATCTCGACGAGCTGAATCCGTATGTTCGTCTTGGTACCCGGCTGCGAGACGATGCGTGGCGAAAAAGCAAATCCCTTGGCTGATTCTCTTTCCAGAAGAAGGCGACAGATTGAACAACCACTGGTGCACTCTGTTCAATCCGGAGGAAAAAGGCAAGCTTTACAGATTTCGTGATGAGGGTTTCGAATTCGCATACAGTTATTGTTTAGCAACGTATGGACATTGGCTCTTTATGGGAGATCATTGGTATAATTTCTACATTTTGAATCTGTTTACCCGCGAGAGGATCGATTTACCTCATGTGGAGTCGCAGCTTGGAACGACAAAGGACAGAGCGAAACCGAAAAGGTATGTTCTGTTTTTCCAACGGTCACCAACAAAGAACTTACCAAGGTGTTACTATACAGTCCCCTGTGTTTTGGATAGACGAGCAAACCAAAGATTACGTAGTTATATGGGGATTTGGCGAATGGTGTGTGGTTTATTCCAAGAAAGGAGATCACTTCTGGAATCAGATTCAAATTCCCAAGGTTTCTTATGAAACTAATATGGTTTACAAAGATCATAAGCTTTACTACCTCCTCAACGACTACTTTGGTACTAGTGGTTTCATCAAAATATTCGATTTCTCCCGAGAGACTCCGCAAGAAACCTTTCAGTGTAGTGTTCCTGCTACCGGCTCTTCAATTCTTCTTCCAACAATAAATTCATGTAACATTATGGCATCAAAACTTGTAGTCACAGTAACAGGAGATGTCCTCAAGGTTGAAAAATGGGAAAAATGGGTAAGCCCTGGCACTATATTCTGGTCCTTCCGTGTCTACAATGTCTTTAACAATTATGAAAAAGTTGATTCTTTGGGCCACGAGGCAATGCTTTTTGATTTAGGCATCACTGTGCTCGCTAATGATGATGACATTGTGGGTTTTAAGAGAAATTCCATCTACTTCAATATTGTTTGTCATGACAAGAACACTACTCAAATTTGCCTCTTCAATCTCGAGACACAGAAGATGGAGCCACTATATAAGTTTGATTGTTTGTCCGAGCGACAACTCGCCAGAGCTCGATGGTTCCTACCAAGTTTCAAGCAGACATAATTCATCTCAACTATGTTGTTATCTTTTCTTTGGTTTGCTAAAATCCTCTGCTATTGTTTGGTTAATTAATGACTTCCCTAATTATTTTAATGTGGAACATAAAATATATTAAAAATCTATTTTGGTTATTTGGTAAGATTTTTTCTTTTAAGACATTCTTGATTGGTCTATTCCTCCTTCATCAAACGGCAAGATCAACACCATTTATAAGCTTTTGGTTCATGCCAGTATCTACCAATTATGGAAACAAAGGAACTCAAGACTTCAACCTCAAGACCTTCAAACCTTATCATCAAGGACATTCAACTCACGGTCCTTGAGCAACCTAAGTTTATGTTCTTGTAAAGAATCATGCCATGGAAACGTCTCCACCATCAATTGTGCAATGGTGATACAGATTCTCTAGTTAAATCAGCTTTGGTTTGTTTAAACAACTTCTCCCTTAGCGGAGTTTGAAGGTTTAAATGAAATCTAGTTTGCCCACTTTTTCTTTAAGAAATTGAGAGTTTTGAATAACATTTTTTTTGATATGGTTTTTACAAATTGTTGATTGAATAACAAGAGACTTTAAGTGGTTTTGAATGATTTTAACATAAACTGTATGACATAAATTTTATGTTCAATAACACAGATTTGAGAATGCATTTAGAAATCATTAGTTGATGAATAACATGGAATATATTATTCTTTTTTTGCCTTTGCTTGTATCCAAAATCCCTTATCAAATACACTCCCGTTAATGTGTATGGTGTGGATCATTGTTGTTTCATTTCACAAGTGCTTTGTTGTTTCATTTCACAAGTGCTATAACATTTGCACAATTGTGCTTTAGTTGGTATCTTTGAGGTAATTTTGGTAAGTTTTTAAGGGTAGCTATTTTCGATACAAGAACATTTTTTTTTTTTTTTATGAACGTAAAATTTATTCACCAAAAAAACGTTTTTACAATGAATGCTACATGCTTTAGGTTTTTTTTCGTTTGAACTTTTAGAACATTACATCAATAGAGCTTAAGTGTTACGGGTGTGAAACCAATAACGGAGACCGTCTTCGAACTTGCCGGTGTCTCGGATGGTGCTAAGAACATTGTGGACATGTGATCAGTAATGTTCATGCAAACATAACATAGAACAAGCATACGTAAAAAGATAATTGCAAAGGTTTCTATTATATAAGTCTTATGTTTGAGGAAAGACATGAATGTTTGTATGTACTAAGAAGAAGCAGAGAGCATGTACGAATATGATCAGGTGTGTGTATCTATATCCTCTCTACACTTTTGGGGCAGTTGTAAATTCTCTTATGAAGACAAAGTAAATATCAAAGTCACTTAGTTAAAAGTAGCTGTAAATTAGTGACTCCAACAAACTCTTGTTGCTGCAACTACTCTAGTTATAGTAACCAGAAGAAAGAGAAACACCATAAATATAAGTATTACAAACCCATTAAAAGTCACAAACACACATAAAACATCAAACATTCCACAAATATTACAAATCCATTAAAATCCAACATAAATTAAAGCGTGAAAATAGATAGAGATTGTGAGCAAGAGTCACTTTTTTAGGGAATGGAAGGTGTGAGACCAATTCGACGTTCCTCGAAGTTAAATAGAGAGTGGTAACGCCTCAGAAAAAGCATTCCAAGAATACTGTAGAAAAAAATATGTGAACGATATTATTATTGATTTTTTTAGTTATTATCTAGTAAACAAAATCTAATTAATGTTCAGCATTCGGGTCCGGGAGATGCATGGATCTAAATACACTAGTGTATTCTCCATCAAGCTGGATTATGTACTATAAAAGAAATCAAAAGAGGTACATTACAAAGAAAAAAAGTTGAACATTAAAACATTTAATAAACAAATCACAAAAATTAAATATACCTCGTTCGGAATAAGGGTGTAAACTCTTTGAATACCGGCGAAGACGAATGACAGTGAGGCATAGTGTGTACCGTTAACATCTCATCAATTGTGAATATATACGTGGTTGTCCTCGTCTTCGACTTCCAACCCCATGAGAACCTACAAAAAAATACGAGATAAATATTACTATTAAGCTAAAATTAAATATAAAAATGAAAATTTACAAATAAAACTTAGTTGTTGACGTCTATGACGACGTCCATCTAAAATTTGTGTATTGATAGCTCGGATTATATGCTACATATATAAAAACAAACAATTGTTATTGTTAGAAATGTCTATTATACTTTAAAAAATTGAACAGAAATACACTACTTTTATAAAAAGAAAATAAAAATAAAAATATATGACCGAAGAGCCATATATGTATGGTGAGGCCGTGTGAATTAAAGCTTTGCCACCTAATATTTCTGGGAACAAAATATAATAATAACATAAAGTTCCATTTACAGAAAAAAATATTTATGTAAACAAATGATCTTTAACTAATATATCTTGGTTTTGTCCAACAGTAACAAAAGACACTTGAATCATCCATTCATTATAACCTTCAACGATGTCATAATGTTCATGTCCTTGTTGTCGGTCGAAATGTTCGATATTTGCACTACCAAAACTAAAAGCATTATGAATCCCATCGACTTTAGCTTGGATATTATTGGCGCAAAGTCAAGATCAGAAGTGACCACCAAAATTGTGTACGGCAGACCATCCTTACACGTGTTCTCAAACATGTCTTGTTTAAGACAAAAATATGGGAGATCAGTTTTGGGACCATCACCTTGAAAGAAAAATGATGTTTAGTAAATAAAACGTGGATAAAAAAAGATATTACTAATCAACTTGTTTTTTGTTTTAGTTAAATAGTAATACCTTTTGGACATTGGGGACAATGAGAGGGTCTGTCAGGTAGCTGCGTGAGGTTAATGGGAATATCTTTATAAGTAAACTTGTGCGTAGCCATACAAGTTGAAGTTGTCATATCCAATCACTAGACTCAGAAAATATATACGATCGAACTTTTGGAGCGCAGAAGTAATCCGATCAAAAATATTATCGACAAACCGCTCTGGAATGTCAGTGGTGTTGATATCCCAATACATTCGGACGCCAAAGTTGCGATCAGCAGTACCAGACATCGCTCTGGAGAACACAAAAACAAAAGACACATATCAACTTCTGAACATCAGAATCTTTCACAATAGACCTTGTAACTTTGAAAATGTGTTGGTTCCTTGATAGTTACTAATTGAGTTAGTATTCAGACTTTTATGTGTCTTATATAAAGAAAAAAAAATGAGGTGTATCTTAAACACAAAATTTTTGTAGGAACAAGATATAAAAGCATTGACTTTTGACCCATTTGTGTGAGAAGACAGACATGGACTAAAGGAAAGGAAGTAAATTTAAACAGAGACTTGGGCACATTCTCAACATATGTTTCTGCTTTCAAATTTTGAATTTACTACATAAATGAACATTAACTCCAAAATAATTAGAATCTCACATCCAAACAGAGAAAATGTTACGAAATAACATGTTGTCATCCATCATAGCGTTCCTAAAACACAAATATTGTTTATATTAGTCAAATCAAATATATATAAATGAACGTTTTCCATATAAAATATCACATCATCATTTACTTAAGAATACAAACAGAATCCAATACTAGATCATCAAATAAATATCACATCATCAAATAAATACCACATGAAAATGATAAAATAAAGAAAATTTGTCATATATAAGAGATTTTCTACTCGATATTTTATAATTATCTATTCATTTTTAATTTAGTATAAAAACCAAATATGTACTTATAAATAACTTTTTCCTCCTAATAGTTTTAAAAGGTGCAATAAAAATTTTAACAAAAAAAGGTGAAAGGTACAATAAAAGAAATTGTAGTTACCAAAAAATAATGTAATTACCAAACCGGCAAAGCATAATGTGGTGTTGGAGAGGGAATGAAAGTCCAACAATCTCGTCCAAGTTGTATATTGAACATAATGAATAGGATTAACATTATTCACCACACAAAATACATTAAGTATTGTATGATCACCATATCGAAACACATCATTTCTTCTAACTCCAGTCATATTAAAAGATAGAAAGGTCGTACTTGTAAATGTGCGTCGGTTCCTTGCAAACAAAATATAGTAGTTAATTTTATTGTTTCTAACAAAACATTTTAAAATAATAAATACTAGAAGAATAAAAAGTCTGGATAATGGTCATAAGTATGTGATTGAAATGAAATATATGGGTTTTCTATTCCATGAACCTGATCATTGGGATCCATATCTCATGAGCTGTCGTATTAAAAGATAATAGACTTTTTTCGCACATTCTTTTTCTTTTTACTTTCATTTTGAACAATATCCGAAAATCCAACACTTAAAGGACCATAATAAGAAATATTGCGATTGTTGTAAAATTGATAAGAAATATTGCGATCATTCTTTTTCTTTCGTTGTAAATATTTTTTTTATCCGAAAATATATGAATTTGTGATACTTAAATAATCATATGTTTTAGGTAAAGACTATAAAAATTTAAAACAAACAATTAGTTATATTATAAAAATGCAAATTTTATATAAAAGAATATTTCAACCAATGAAAGTATTAAATATATTTGTATAAAAATTAAAATTTAGTGTGATATTTACTATGATAAGTTTAAATTTATCTCTCCTTTTCTGGAAAATTAATAAATTAAGCTATATAGAGTGTGAAAGTCGAAACTCATACTAGATTTTGTGCAGATTATTTGAAGTTGGAAATAAATCAAAATGTGAGAAGTGGAAAAGAACTTGAGGAAGTTGTGAGAGATGATAAGGAATGAGTCCTTTTAAGCTCTCTTTTATCATGAAGTAATGTTTTTTGAGCCGAAGTAATCTCATTGGTCTAAAGTCTAAACTCATGATTCTTGTGTCTCATGGGCTTGTGACTTATGGGTCTAGTCTGGACGAAGCCCAAATGTCAATGTTGTGTTACCTAATTGTTGACAACAGATTGTATACAAATATATAAAGGAACATGTGACCTGAACTTCATTATTAATGTATTTAAATCCACTTTTAATAAAATATCATAAGCCTTATCCGAAAGTTTTATGTTTCTAAAAGCATAGTTGGGATTAACCCTAATAACTAAACCACGTAGGTGGTAAAATAGTTATCAAACTCACAATTTCCTAAGCTAAACATTTTTTTAATATTATATTTAGAATTAAATTATACCTGACGTATCTATGAGTTCAGCAGCTTTTTTTTACAGGCTGTATAATTAATTAGTCAGGCTTGCAAATAAGAGTCATTGTTAATGAATGAGCTGATGTGTTATGTGAGGGCAGTGCCTATTGCATTAATTTAAGAGCATTGCTGTGTTCAACTAAAAACGAAGATCCTCTCTAATCTTTTGCATTAAATTAAAAACTGATCACAGACTATTAAACTCCACCATACACCTGAGCAAATATCTGAAACCCAAAATCCGAATTTAAACATGAATATGAACCGAAAAATCATGTTTTGATATGAATTCGTTACTAAAAAAATACTCAAATGGATCTTGATGTTACGGTAATTTGGGTTTGATGATATCCGATCCGAACCCGAAATCCGAACTAATATCCAAAAAATTCAAAAGTTCGGATAATTCATATACTTTTGAATATTTTCAAAGAGTTTAGATAAATTTTTAACCAGAGTTTTTCGGCTAATTCAAATGTTTTGAATATTTTAATATATTTTTGAATAGTTTGAGTTTTTTATTGGTTTTTTGGTTAATTTGATTACTTTCTAATATTTTTGGATACTTTTGAGTAGTTTTTTTGGATGGTTTCAATTTGAATCAAATCTAGAAAAAATTGAATCCGAAAGATAAACCCGATCCAAACCGAACTGAAAAGCAACCAAACAAAACCCGATCCGAATTATAACTATACAAACACCCAAAAACCCGAAAAACCTCAACCGAACCCGAACGCCAAAGTCTAGCCCACCGATACAATTAACCCACTTTGAAAGTGAGAAAGAGACAGACAAGGGACCTCATTGTCTTTATACTGTCGAATCCTATGAATGTGGAGTACTAATCAATTACATTTCATGGGACATATATTACAAACAGACAAAAGTTAAAATGCCAAAATAATTTTTCCCCACATTATTCCAAAACCTAAGAAAACTAAGAATCTTGTGAGTCTTCTTGACCAAAAGTGATAATACTCTTGACAATCGCTATCGTGTTGGACTGTTGGTCAACACTAAAATTTTATTTTTGTTTTGATTTCAACCTAAAGTCTTTAATTGTATATGAAAAACTCTATCGAGTCTCGATCACCTGAATGACGTCTTTCTTTATTTCTTGTTGTTGTTTTTTCCAGATTATTTCCACTAAGGATTTGACTAGTTTTAATGCGACCATATGGAAGTGTAGAAGTTTTCGGAAGTGGACAAGTTATTATTGCAGTTTTTTTGTCAACAGTTCTAGTTATTAAATTTAACTAATCCAACAAGTTATTTCAGTAATCGGGAGTGACACTTGGTTCTGTATAAATTTTCGATGATAATGATTTAGAAACGTATTTTTTGTTATAAGAACCATAAATCTTTTTTTTCTTTTCACTATTGAAAAAATATACTCTTATAAGATATTTTTGTTGACTAAAAGGTACTCCTTATATTTTATAAAAAGTGTCGTTTTAAAAGTATGCACATAGATTAAGAAAACATTAATTTGTTAGTTTTTCAAAAACAAAAACATTATTAACTATCTGCCTAAACACAATTCAACCAACAGTAAAACAAATTATAGAAATATAAATAATAATAAAACATAAAAAAATTATTAAATTTTACATTGAAAATTAAAAACGACACTTTTTGTGATACAAAAATAAAACTCCACAGCGATACTCTTTGTGAAACGGGAAAAGTAGTTAATATAACATGCTAACGTTGTGTAGTAGTAGTACTAATTATATATGCTTTTCCTTTCTGAATAAAACAAAGTAATATAAAAAATAAAAATAAAAACAAAGTAAGTGACTTAAGAAAAAGATTTAATATAGTCCAATTCTCTTGTCCTATGATGCATAAAATTTGATACACAATCAACTATAGAGATTAAGTATGTAAGTTATTAAATGTGTTATTCTGCAAAGAATGAATAATACAAAATCGTTTCATTTAATCCTAAAATAAGTTTATAAAATAGAAACTTACTAACATAGTAAAAAAAAAAAAGCTCAAGATTCTCCTCCCACACGCTGTGACGCTGAAGCTAAATTCGCATGAAACCAAGAGAATATTTTTATTCATATACTACAGATTATCCACACACAAAAAAAGAAAAGCATATACGTGTCATTTTGTTTGTCGCTTTGTGGATTAAGATCAACACAGTTTATCACTAATCACTAATTAAGATCACAAACTTGATAATCCCTTTTTTGTTTTGCTTCTCCCAACGAAGTCATGAATTTCATAATTAGCCCCCCACTATGTTAATTTTTTTATAATAAAGTTGCATGGTCGCCAGATTTTTCTAATCTTATAAAACGAAATAAATAAACTCACTCTACTTAGTTCCATCAACATTAATGTACGCAAAAAGGGAAAGTCTCAATCAGATAAAGTAAACATCAAAATATATTACTACTAATTAATAAACCTAGTGACTTCGGACTTCCCACAGATATGCAAAAGCTGATTGAAATACCCAAAACACCCTTCTGACTTAACACCTTCAATAACAAAACGACAAAAATTAGCCTAAGGGTAAAAAAGTCAAATCCCCACAGTTTCAGTTTTTTTCCGATTGCTTCAGTAAACGAAACCGCCTGCTCGGTTTCTCGGATCACGGCCGTAACGCGACGGCTCCGTCGCCGGCTTCTTAACTTCGGTTAACGAACAATACTCACTTCTTAAGCTTTCTTCTTCATCCATCATCATTTGCTTCGATCTACACTCCACGCTACAGAACGCTCTATCTCCTCTACCAAAATTCAAAAATCCCAAAAAAAATCAAATCAAGAACAAAAAAGAGTAAAAATCAAGAACTTAAAAAAAAAAAAACATTTTTGATTAATTACTTACTTATACATGTAGATATCTTTGGCTGGAAGAAGTTTTCTTCTACAGAGAAAACAATGTTCAAGAAATCCAGAATCTTGACGACGGAGATAAGCGGAATCAGTCACGGCGGAGGAAGTGATTCCGGTGACAGTAACGGCGGATTTGTTGATGACTTGATGTGGTTTAGGACTAATTAAGTAACCGTCATGACTGAGAGTGTTGTTGTTGTTATTAGTAGTCTCCAAAACAATACTCAGTCCCACCATTTCTTTTTTTGTTTGTTGTTAATTCTCTCTTTTATCTCACTTTCAGGTGTTAATGGCGAAAAGAAGAAGAAGAAGAAGTTTTTTTTTTTTTTTGTGTTCGTAAAGAAAAATTAAAAAAGTTTTTAAAAAGTGTAGAGAAGATAGGTGGGACCTACAAAGTGAACGAACGAGGACGATTGATTTGATTTCTTTTGCTTGATATTCGCCACGTGTATCCTTCTCTTCATTACTTGCGTTAACCTTTTTTTACTTTTTGTTGGGATAATTGTTTACAATATTATCGAATTTTTTACTTTTGTCGTTTTGTTTGTTTAAATTTTACTCTATTTCGTGATGCTAAGATAGTAGATTTTTTTGGAAATTTTATGATTGGATATGTGTATCTCTAGTAATGTGGTGTTTGATGATATTTTCGTAACAATACCTTGTCTTTGTGTGTGTGACTAAGATGAAAATGTAACAATTAAAAAGATAAGCTAAATTCTTTTTGTATTGGTAGGAAAGAGATTAGAACTCACTATTGTGTTGTTTTTCTATACTTTTGGGAGTTCGGAATTTTCGGTGTATTCGGTTCGGGGTGTTCGGTTTGAGTGTTTATTCAGGTTTCAATATTCAGTTCCGAATTAAACCGAAGAAACATTCGGTTCAGGGTGTTCGGTTCTCGGGTTTATTCGGGTCGATTTTCTTATTAAAATTGGAATCCAAAACAAACCGAAAAACTATATATTTCGGTTTCTAAAAACGAACTATACAAAAAATTGAGACTTTGCTAATTAGTGTATCATGTATGTGTGTATTTCACACCATTACAGACCATGATAAGAGGAACCATACATACATAACTTATGAACCAAAATNTTTAGAATTGAAGCAATACCATCATATTGTTCACAAGAGAGAGAGGGTATTGAATCAATACCATAGAGGCATAAAGTAATAAGTGAAGGTTGGTTGGAGGTTGCCAAAGATCATCAAAAAGTACAAAATAGCAGCTTCCCCTTTGCGCCAATCCAGAGTGAAGTTAGAGCTGCTAATCAGGGCCAAAAAATACAAAAGAGCAGCTAA